>PISX010004946.1:0-114071 GCA_004024625.1 Mellivora capensis | reverse complement strand
GATTGGGAGGGAGACAAACCATAAGTGACTCTTAATCTCACAAAACAAACTGAGGGTTGCTGGGGGGAGGGGGTCGGGAAAGGTGGGTGGGGTAATGGACATTGGGGAGGGTATGTGCTATGGTTAGTGCTGTGAAGTGTGTAAACCTGGCGATTCACAGACATGTACCCCTGGGGATAAAAATATGTTTATAAAAAATTTATATAAAAAAAAAGAATAAATCAAGGTCCCTCTTTGAGGGGAGGAACAAGGATTTGAACATGGGCAGTCTTACTCCAGAGCCCATAATCTGGCTGGTGAAGCAGGGGGGAGGCAGACATGATGATGGTTTAACAGTGAGAGCTGTAAGGGACTCGTGCCTTAGTCACTCCACGTTCCCAGGGAGGCAGATGATGTCTTACTGAGCTAGGCAGTGGCTGGAGAGAGGATGCCCCCGGTGGGCGGGGCGGGGGCGGGGGTTGGGGATTGGAGGATAAATACCCCAGCTCCCTAGTGTGGGACAGCTCTGAGGCATGTCTGTGTCGCCCTCTGGTGCTCCCCAGTGGGACTGCGCTCTAGGTGGTCCCAGCCATAGCTGCTCAATAATGCGAGCTCCCTGCTCTGTCTCATTTCCCCACCCTCCTCCTGGTGGCTGGGATCGCCTTCCAACTAAACTATCTCCACTGCAGACCTTGGCTCAGGACCTGCTCTGGAGGGAGCCCTGTCCGGGACACCTATCTCCCTGAAGTTTGCTGCTTTAAGGAGCAGAGAGCTGGATCCAGTTCATAGCTGTAGCCCCAGCCCAGAACCTGCCAGGGCTGAGTGGGGGACCTGGAGGCTGTGGAGACATGGGGGGCATCACTTTGGTGCCATGGGAAGCAGTAAAGGCCCCTGGGAAGAGATGACATTTGAACTGCGGAATCGGGATCCCCTCTCCCCGACTTATCTCATTATTAAAGTGCATTCTCCCTCATTGATTTCCTCCTGACTTTTGGTACCTACAAGCTTCCCTGGGATCTCCTAGAGCCGTGATACCCCCCAAGCCCCCAAGATTCCAGGGCCCCGCTGAGCCCTGCATTATCACCTCAAAGCATTTTCTTCCCATGGATTTATCAGCACTGTGAACCAATCAATAGCTTCTGCTTAGCTTTCTTTAGCCATCTGGGGCCCCAGGTCACTTTTGGGGCCTCAGTTTCCATATCTGTAAAATAGGGATGGTAATGCTCCCTCAACAGGTGCTTGTGAGCCTCAGTGGGATAAGGTGAGGATAGGCTGTCGGCTCCTGGGCTTCCCTGGGAACTCCCAGCACATCGCTGTCATCTTGTGCAGGAAGATAACTCAGTTCCTACCTGCTTATCTACTCCCTGCTCATCTACTCCCGGGTGCCAGACAATCTTTCAGTCCGAACTTTGCCCTCCCTCATGATGTGCTGGGTTCCCGGAAGAAATCGGAAGGAGAGATGCTCTACTGCTTGCTTGTTTCTCTTGGATGCCCCCCTTTACTCAGTAGAAATCCAGGCATCTCCTATTAGGGACACATGGCCAAATTAGCCATCCTCCAGACTCTGTCCAGGAGAATCAGCCCTACATCTGGACCTGATCATCTCCTCACACTGTAGTATACTACCAAGCTCTGTGGGGTTCCTCTAACCTGGCCTTGGGAAGGCATGGTGATTCCTTCCGATTCCTGTTTCCCCTTTTCACTGAATGAGACAAGTAATAACCATGGTGAACATTTATTAAGCCTTTACTAAGGGCCAGGTGTTGTTCTTACCATTTTAAGTACATCTTCTTAAGGATCTTGTGAAGGAAGGATGGTTTTTATCCCCATTTTACAGATAAGCACACTGAGGCCTAGAGAGTTTAAATCGCTTGTGCAAAGTCACAGAGCAGAGAAGGGCAGAGCCCTCCTGCCCGGCTATCCATCTTGGGTGTAAAGGCCATGTGCCAGGATAGATGGTGAGCTGATGTGTGTGTGGAAGAGGGGGCGACTGCCAGTCCTCCAGGGGTGAAGTGTGCCGAGCAGCTGATAGCCCGAGGCCGGGCGGGCAGAGCAGTATGCAGGCCCATGGGTGGCTGGAACAGCTGCGGCTTTTGGGAGGCCCCGGCCTGGCAGCTGCTGAAAGGAAGTGCATTGTTCTTCTTGGATAGAAATTTGGGGCCCAACTTTCTCTGTGGCCAAAGCTGACTTGGCCTCCTCTTGAGGTGGGTTGGTCCCAGGTCACCTCTTTAGCCACACCCGAAAGCGGGAACTTTGTTTTGGAATGCAAGTAGCTGTCCTGCCCTTGGCTTCCTGTATGTGTCACGTTGGGGGCGGGGAGGGGGGGTCACGGAGCCCTGTGTGGTCCTTCTCGCTGCCAATAATGCACGGGGCTAGAGTTACTCATACATCATGTGATATATGATATATGTAGCACACACACATGACATATATGAAAAACTGTAAAACCACCCCTACGTTTACATCAATCCCAACTATACTCTTTCTAGCCTGAAGACCTTGGCTCATCAGTTTCTCTGAACTCAGTCTGCCCATCTGCAGAATGGGATATTAGTAGTAGCTCCTCCTTCTGGAGCTGTTTGAGCACTAAGGGTATGTAAAGCCTGGAAAGCCCTGAGAATGGGGTCTAGCAGCCACTCCATCATGATTACTATTATTAATCCAATGTCCGTGATCATGATTGTTTTTCCTGTTACTTCCGTGTGGAGATCATTGTGGGACTTAAATGACTTAATGCATGGCACACCGTAAGTTCTCACTGAAGGGCAGTTTATTGTTTTGTCATTTTCTTTTACTATGTTGTTTTACACTCATTTGGTCCTCACTCTGGATCTAGGGGAAAGCTGGAATTCCTTTTCTCATTTGAGAAATATTCAAAGAGATGAGTGAAAAAGCGAAATGTCTTGTTCCGGGTTTCTAAAAGAGTAAGGGTCAAAGTCATGCCTGAAATTCAAAATATTTGGGCTCAAAACCCTACATCCTTTTTTAGGCATCAAAGACTCCTTTAAACTATCTTCTGGTTATATTGAAAAACTCTGTTTAAACCAGCTCAGCTTCTACCTGCTTATTTAGGAAACACCCACCTACCTACAGTCTCAGTCTGATGCACGTAGTCCTTTGAGGCCCATTTCTTGGAAGACCCATTTCAAAGATGGGAAAACTGAAGCTCAGAGAGGTTGTACTTCTTGCCCGAAGTCATGCAGCGGGTTGGACCAGAGTCAGGATCTTCTGGCTTCTCCATCTCCAGCACGGAATTGAAGAGCATTCCTTTAAGACCAGAAGAGGCTCGGGTGTCCTAGGAAGCTCATATTAACACGGGCATGGTCCTTCCTTCCTTGCCTGTCTTCCCTGATCACTCTTGCTACTGATTCTGGCTCTGTCCCCTCTTGTAACTAATGACTCCCATGGAGCTGTGTCCTAGAACCCAAACCTGCCCCACTTCCCACTGTGCAGACCATGTTTGGACATCCCGAGCCTCCTGTCCCACCATCCGTCGCTGGCCATCCTTAGGTTCAGCTTCCAGGCTCTTCTCCCAGGTCTGGGAGATCTTGCTACCACCTGTCTGCCACGTAGCTGAGCTGGGATGCTCACCCCTCACCTACTGCCTCCCCCAGACCAAGGCAGGACACTCAAAGACAGAATAGGAAAGGGTGCAGAGGGGAGTTGTTGCTGCACCAGCAGCAGAGTGACTCAGGTCCAGCAGAAAGACAGCATGGGTGTATGTGTGGGGACCGGGACACTTAGCTGTGGCACCAGAAGCCTGGCTCACCCTGGCGGAAGCAGTCTGTTGGCCTGCAGAACCAGAGAGCCTCAGGGGTTTTCTGGTCAGGGGCCTGGGTGTACCCAGAGGTTCAAACAGTGCCACGGGGAACCCGTGTCTCTCCATCTCTTGTCCAGTTGGGTGGCATGCTGCCCACCTTCGTTCCAGGCCTAGGCTGACTCTCTCAGCAATTCTTGCAGCCAAGAACCCATGGCTTTCCTGGTTGCTCCAGAAAACGTTCCAGTTCTGAGACCAATGTGGCCAAATGGCCCGGTTTGGGCCAGCTTAGTGCCGATGGCTGTGGCCCTGGTGATGAAATGAGCTGATGAGCCAAGCCTTGATCTGGGGAGGGCACCAGCCCCATGAAACCCGCCTGGAACCGGGAGAGAAGGAGAGAAGGCCGGTTCCCTTAGGATAATCTGGTGCTGTTCCCAGGAGGGGAGGGGACTCTGGGCAGCCAAATAAGCAATGACCAGGGCAGCATTTGTACACACTCTCGATATGGGCCATTCCCCACCCAACCTCTTTCATCCTGACACGGTGAGCTTGGACCTGTTCAGTGCCACACGTGATAGGAACCTGGCTGCACAGTTTCCTTGGAAGGTGTAGGGGCTGGGCTGGAACTCTCTGACTGTAGCAGCCTGAGTTCAGTCTGGAGCTGGGTGGCCAAGGGGAGAGCTCCTCACTCTCCCTCCTTCGCGTGGTGCACTGCCCACGAAGGACCACCCTGTCTCATAGCTGGGAGCTGGTTCAGGAAGAGAAAAATCCAGTTGCTTCCCAGGGACCTACGCTGTCTTCAGATGGCGCCGAATGCAGCCTCCTCCCTTAGAACAAAGGAGTGAATGAGCACAGGCTGGGTACCTGGGGCCAGCGCCGGCCAGCTCTGGGCAGCGATGGGCAGACTGGGCAGGTGGCCTTGGTTCAGTGGTGGTTGGTAAGCAGGAGGGAATTTAGTCTTTTGCAGGGGACCAGGCCAGATCCCATGATGCAGACATGAACATCCTCCCGGCATTGACTCCTTTTTCTCATCCCTCCAGCTCAGCTCTGAGAGAATTTTCTCATAGAAGGAGTCACTCAGAGGCTGCCCATACAGCTGTAGAAAAGCCTCCTTCGCTTTGCGCTGGAGCAGAGAGCTGGAGACGCTCTGGGAGAGAGACGCTCCAGCAGAGAGCTGGATCCACGAAGGGATGAGGTCTGCATGGACAGACACATGTTTATCCAGATGAATTAGGGAGGATGATTTGTGTGTGTGTGTGTGTGTGTGTGTGTGTGCAACACTGTCCCAATAAGGTTTTGCTGCTAATAGTGAGCCAGAGGGCACAAGAGGAATGACAAAAACGTGAGCTGAGCTGAGAAACTGATCTGCCAGGCTGCCTCTGGGAGAGGGCCCCCTGTGTGGCCAGGAAGGAATGCTGTGATGACCTCTTGCAACAGCTCCCCAACAGCCCTGCGTAATTAAGGAGGGAGAAGTCTGAAGTTGAGGAGGGAGTGCCTAGTTTGGAAAGCTGATCACTGGGCCGGGAGGAAGGTGGACAGACGGGCAGACGGGGAGAATAGCAGTGCTGAGAAGGAACTGAGGAATGCTGGGGTGTCAGGTGGGGGCTTTGAAGAAAAACTCGGGGTGCTGACTGATGGGGGCCTTTCCTGGGAACATGCACAGAGCCAGTAGAAATGATCTGGGGTAGGCTCTCTGGCCCTCTGGCTTCCTTTGGGTTTGGCCAGTGGAGAGCCGTGGGTTCGGCGGAGGAGGAGCCTCTCTTTACGTCTGGGCAGGGCACCGGAGGGAATGAAGAGAGTGACCTGTGGGACTCTTTGTTCCCCTGCTTCCCGCTTTCATATGCCTTCAGTGGGCTATTGCTACTCCAGGGAACCCACACCCTGCCCACACCTTTGTGGAATTTTTTTCTATTAAACACTCTCTAAATTGTCCTGATTTGATTGTGCTGGCTGTTCCCCGCCAGGACGCTGACTACCCACCTGGGGCGAGCGCGTTTTTCACGGAAGCCTGAGAGGGTTGGGTCCAGGGTCCTGGGCGAGAGGCCGAGGCAGCAGTGCACTCAGGCAAAGGACCCCTGACGTCGCGATGTCACAAACAGGTGCTTTCGGAGAGCTCCCAGCAGCTCTGGTGGCTCAGAAGTAAGTTCCAAAAGAATCAGGCTGGTGCACCTGGGGCCATCAGGGTGTGGCCCTCTTTTGACTGAGGGTGGGGACATCCAGGATCTTGAGACACAGGGAGTGGAGAATCTGAGAATTGCTGGGTGTGATCATTTCCTTGACGTGAAAACTGAGGCTGTAAGTGACTCAAGGTTCCAAGTCAAGGTCAAGTAGAGGGCAGTGTTGAAAGAGCTGTAGGGGAGCAAAAACAGGGTTTGGTTGAAGATCATTTCACAATGTCAAGCAGCGGATACAGAGTGGAGTTGGCCGGACGGACGAGGGGGCAGAGCTGGAGCATTTCCGCGACGGCCCGGGACAGGGCAGCTAGGACGCATCTGCGTGTGGACATTGGAAAGATGCTCCCTAGTTTTGTCGCTACACTTTTGCAATTCAAGTTCATTACAGGGCATTTGAAAACTACGCCATAAAATAGAAATACCCAGATTCTTCTTAGCACTTAGAACTCAGTTGTTACTCAAGCATATTTTCTTCCAAGTTGTTTTCTGCAATATAGTAGTCATTCTGTTCCTCTAACTTTGCATTCTACTTCCTTCTCCTAGCAGTACGAGTGAACATTATGGATAAACATGATTTTAAAAACTTTCTGTTTTTTATATCATACAGATTATCATAGTTTGTTTTTTGTAACTATTCTTAATGATAGTGAGCATTTAATTTTTTTCTTTTCCAATTTCTTTTGCTATTGTAGTTAAAGACACATATGTATGATATATATATATAATGCATATATGTAATGATACATATACAATATATAATTATATAAAATGATGTAATGTATATAATAATGGCATATATATATACACACACATATATAATGTGTATTGTTCAATGTATTTTATATATATATATATATATATATATATATATATATATATATTTCTGTCCCTTCAGGCCATGATCCCACTTTTAAAATTCTGAATGAAGGAAAGAATTAGAGATGAAAATAAAAATGTGAGTACAAAGTTTGTGTGTGACATTATATATACAAACCTTTTTAAAGACTCCGGTTCTATGAAGATGATTGCGGAAGCTCTACTGGTCCCATTTCTCTGACCAGTCACCAGGAGAGCAGAACACAGCTCTGCCTGTATGGGGTTGGGTAGAGCTTCATTTCAAGGCCCTGCCCCACCCACGTCCCACCTCCACCTCTGTTAGTCTCAAAGGTGAGCCCCCTGGTAGGGAGGCTGTGGAGTGGTTCCAAGAGTAATATATATCTGCTTTCTACTTTCCAGATGTTTCTTCTCTCTGGGACCATGTCCAAAGCTCCCTGGAAGGTGATATGATGACCTTGGGCTTGAACCCAAAGAGTACAGGCAATTTTTGGCAGGTGGATGGTGGGTTGGTGCCAACCCACTTAGAAGGAAAACACTGTATTTTGGGCTCATGTGGAGGAAAGCTTCTGCCTCTGCCTCCCATGGAGGCCACTGCAGGCTCCTCTAGGAGACTGCTGGAGCAGCTGGATCCCCTGGAGGGAAGCAGGCAGGATGTATTTAGAAAAGATTTACGTACGGGGAGTTGGTGGAAGACTAGGCATGCACTAGATGTGGAATCGGGAGACATGGGCCTTGAGAGACCATTGGTACAAAATCAGCAGCAGTACAAGGAGCAGGTATTTAGCCTCTCTGGATCTGTTTCTTCATTGTGTGGTTAGTGTCGGAAGGATTTCTAGGGCCTTCCCCATGAGCTCATGCACACTTGTGCACGTACACACACACATGCACACACGTACACAATATACATTTTATTGCATCCTCTACTTGTTGGATGGTGAATCACAAATCCTTCATCTTTAATATTCAGCTTCCTCCAACTTACCCTAATGCTGGAAATGCATTTAGTAAGGTTGGGATGCCTGGGTGGCTCAGTCAGTTAAGCGGCTGCCTTCGGCTCAGGTCATGATCTCAGGGTCCTGAGATCGAGCCCCACATCAGGCTCCCTGCTCAGTGGGGAGCCTGATTCCCCCTCTCCCTCTGCCTGCTGCTCCCCCTGCTTGTGTTCTCTCTTTCCCCCTCTCACTATCAAATACATAAATCAGTCTTTATTAAAAAAAAACACACTAAAACCTGGGACTGCCTTGCCCCTGACAAGGCCCTCTTCCCATCACTGCCACTGTGGCCCCATCATGTCCTGTGGCTGGGTAGAGTTCATTTTGTTATAAGCACGCACACACAAAATGATTAAGAAGCCTGATCTGCAGAGCTTGTGTGTGGTCTTATCCAGCACGTGTGCTGTCACGCTGCATCACTTTCTCCCTGAGTGTGGGTAACACAGAGCTGCTGGAGTGACCGTCTTGTAGATTTAGAAGCCGAGGCTGAGAGAGCCGGCGCATGTAGCAAGAATGTCCACCCAGGGAGCCCTGGAGCCAGGATTAGAACGTCGGTCACCAGGTTCCAGGCCGGTCCTTTATTTCACCTGTCATTTTGTCAAAGTAGAACTCAAGTAAGAGTCTGGGGCAAGTCCTCTCAACTCCTAAACAGATAGAGTTAGTGAGGAGGGGTTATGTGTGGCCCAGAGCCCCATCCACCAGGGGCTTTTGGAGCAATTCCATGGCTCTTTACAGCTCTACTTAGAAACCAAGCAACCTGCCCCGTTCATTTACTTAGTTTCTCATTCATCCATCCATTCCACAAACTTGAGATGAGTACTCATCATATCTTCAGCTCCATGCTTAAGTGACTTACCTCTTGTCCTTTAAATAAATTCTCCTCCCTTGCCATTTTTATACATTAAATTATTCAGATTTGTTTCTGTTGCTTTGCATTAATGAGCCCTAATAGGTACAAAAAGTTTCTATTATCTAGCTGGTGGAGATGCTTTGAGAGAGAGGGAGTCTCTGGGACATGTTTGAATGTTATATAGACCAAACTGGTGACTGAACAATGAATGGCTTGGTTCTTGTGGGGTCTGGGGGAAGATAGAGGCAAGAAGATTGGTTAAACAGTAATGAAAACCAGGAAGGAAATACTAAAGGCATAAGCTATGTCAGTGTTTGCACCAAAGGCAGAAAAGTTCCTTTGATTAGGAGCTCGGACTCTGAGGGTAGATCTGGGTTTGTATCCTAACTATGCCACTTTCTTGTAAGTGTGAACATGGGCTAGTCATGTAACCTCTCCAAGGCTGTTTCATGGTCCATATTGACTGGAAAAGAGTATTAATGCCAGTGGAGGGTTAGGAGGATTCACCGAAATAACTCCAGTGGAGCCTTCATATTGCCTGGCCCATGGGGAACATTCAGTAAAGGCTGCTAACCATTGATGGTGACGATGATCATGAAGGTGATGGTAGTGGTGGCAGTGATGATGGTGATAGAGAAGATAACGATGGTGGTGATAATTACGGTGACAACTATCAGGGATGGAGGTGACAAGTGGGATTTGGAGAAAAAAATCAAGGATGACTCCAGGAGTTCTAAGCCAGGTGACAGAGAGAGCACTTTTTAAAGAAAAAAAAAATACCACCCAGAGTATATCCATATGGTTCTATGCTTTTTATAGAATTTGAAAATTTGGGTATCAGTTATCTTAACCCCACTTGGCTCTGACCGCCTTTTCCGTCCACTCTGACTTCCCCTCCTGTATGTTATCTCTTGTGTTGGGAGGTTCTGGGGCAGCTTGAAGAAGCCTGTGGAAGCTTCATTAAATCTGTTTGACCATAATTTGCAGATCACATGAATTATATTTACTTTACATTTTTTAACCTTGTCTTCTGGCTGTACATGGAAAGCCAGTGCCATTGCCATAAATAGAAAGTGGCTACAGAATTCAGTATGATGAAACACAACGTTAGTCAATGTTGGCTAGATACTGTTGCCGGCAGGGACTCCAAACCCGAGGCTTGTGCTCTGTTAAAAAGAGGGATCAGCTGGGGTGCCTGGGTGGCTCAGTGGGTTAAGCCTCTGCCTTCGGCTCAGGTCATGATTTCAGGGTCCTGGGATCGAGTCCCGCATCGGGCTCTCTGCTCAGCGGGGAGCCTGCTTCCTCCTCTCTCTCTGCCTGCCTCTCTACCTACTTGCAATCTCTCTCTCTAATAAATAAATAAAATCTTTAAAAAAAAAAAGAGGGATCAGCTGGTGTTAGGTGTTCAAGGCCCTGGCATCAAAAACAAGCCCTTGTCCTTATAGACACGAGCAAGATTTGAAGAGAATTAGGGCAGAACATGGTAAATTTCTTAATGTGTGCATCAGTGTTTAGTCCCTGGGCTGTGGACCCCTTCTGCCCCGGAGCCATTCCTGGGCTGAGGGTGGGACCCACTCTATACACCCTGGACAGTCCTGCCCCAGAGACAGCCTGTCATATCACCGTGTCTCATGGCTGCACTATCCAGGACCTGTAGAAATTGACATAGACAGGGACGCCTGGGTGGCTCAGTTGGTTGGGCGGCTGCCTTAGGCTCGGGTCGTGATCCCAGCGTCCTGGGATCGAGTCCCACATCGGGCTCCTTGCTCGGCAGGGATCCTGCTTCTCCCTCTGCCTCTGCCTGCCACTCTGTCTGCCCGTGCTTGCTCTCTCTCTCTCTCTCTGACAAATAAATAAATAAAATCTTAAAAAAAAAAAAAAGAAATTGACATAGACAGGTGCACACAGGTAAAAATTAGCTCCGGATTAATCAGCTTGGCCTTCCAGGCTGGCTTCCTCAAGCAGGCAAATGAAAGGCACCATCAGACAAGGCTTCTATTTAAAGGAGGCATCTGAGCAACTGGGTTTGGGATGGGCCATGCTCTGCAGAACAGGTTGTTCAAATCTCCAAGGCAAGCTCGCTGACGACACCTCTGGAACCATGGCACGGCTGTCCAGCCTGGACACGACCATGAGTCACCGGAAGGGACCAGAAATCGTCTAGGAACTGCCCCAGCAATACCCCTTCCCAGGAAGGAGGCTGAAGCCAGCAAACTGATCTCCAAGAAAAGAAAAATGAGGATGAGCACCTTCTCTGCCATGTTTTTAATGAGCGTGCTTTTCTCGGTCCCTGCCCTGCTCAATAGTAATTTCCTCAAATGACTTCCAGAAAGACTAATAAGCACTAACATAATCATGGACACCAAAATTGACCTTTGCAAACTATTTGCATCCTTTTAAAATTCTTTTTCTGGGGTTCCTGGGTGGCTCAGTTGGTTAAAGCCTCTGCCTTCGGCTCAGGTCATGATCTCAGGGTCCTGGGATCGAGTCCCGCATCGGGCTCTCTGATCAGTGGGGAGCCTTCTTCCCCCTCTCTTTCTGCCTGTCTCTCTGCCTACTTGTGATCTCTCTCTCTGTGTCAAATAAATAAATAAAATCTTTAAAAAAATTAAAAAAAAATAAAATTCTCTTTCTGGGCTGTAACATAAGCAGTGATGCTCAAAATATTGGCAACATCTCCTTTTCAGATCTTTAATTATAGAAGATTTCAAACATACATGAGAATAGAGAGAATCGTATATATAGTGAGCCCCCTTCTGGGGGCAGCAATGTTAACTCACAGCCAGTCTTGTTTTATCAATGACCACCACCCCCTCCTCCATTACCCTGCTAAGGTATTTGCGAGGAAGTCCTAGAATTATGTTATTTCATCCTCAAGTGCTTCAGAGTGTGTTAGGTTGAACCCTACGCCGTTGCTAATAGACAAACATTTATTTGAAGTTGGTTTTGGAGTGAAGATTCAAACAGAGTCTACTCTATTCAGCTTCTTCGTGGGGCTGCTTCTCTTCCCTCCACCAGCCTCCATCCTTTTTCTGTCCCTTAGGTGTATAGTCATCCCTAAGGGGGGTCTGGGGAGGGAGGTACATTTGTTTTTGGAACCCCTAAGCTCTTCTTGGGGTTGTCTGCTCTGTGGGGTTCCCACCCATCTCCTCTAGGCACTCAGAGATTGTCTATTTTCTACCTATTTAGGAATGTTGATTCTCAAGAAATTCTGATTCCCTGAAAAAAGAAGTCCCAGAGATGAGAGAGACAGTGAGTGGCTTGGATGGTAGAAGGGTCTCCTGGGTGCTTCTGGACCTGGTGGGGTTGGCACATCTGTTTAAGAATTGACAGAAGCCGGGGCACCTGGGTGGCTCAGTGGGTTAAAGCCTCTGCCTTTGGCTCAGGTCATGATCCCAGGGTCCTTGGATCGAGCCCCGCATCGGGCTCTCTGCTCAGCGGGGAGCCTGCTTTCCCCATTCTCTCTGCCTGCTGCTCTGCCTACCTGTAATCTCTCTGTCAAATAAATAAAATCTTAAAAAAAAAAAAAAAAGAATTGACAGAAGCCTTACCACTGCTTTGTGACCCTGGCCTGATCCCTCAACCTCTCTGGGCTTCAGTTTCTTCATAGGCCACAAGAGAGGGTGTTTGTTCAGTTATGATTCCTTTCTTTTCCCACCATTAAAATTGAGTCTACCTTGTTCAGCACTGTAGCAAAATACCTAGCACGTCATGAGAACTCACTCCTCTGCTGGACTAGTGGATGGTGTGCTCTCAGGAACCCTTCGCCTCTGAAGCCCCAGTGTTCCATGTCACCCAGCCTGGCCGGTCATGCCCACGTGGGGAGGTCTCCCAGCTCATCCCAGTGAGGGTGATCTTCCACCATTGCGGGCAGTGGTGAAGGAGAAATGGTCAGGCACATTGGAGGCCACTTCCCCAGTGTCCTTGACTGAATGACCCCCTCCTGGGTGACAGCCTGGGTCCCAGGGCTTAGCTCTATTTTGGTCTCCATTTGGCATGTGTCACCTTACAGAGGCCTGGGCCCTCGGGGACAAAAGGCCAAAATCTGCTACAAGAATGGTAATTTGAGGAAACTTGGCCCCCTGCCCCTGGGGCTTCGGTGTTCTTTGGGATCCGTTGAGTAATGATATCACGGACTAATTACTTTCGGGACTATGAAGGGCCTTGTTGCTGGGCTCAGCCGGTGTGAGGCCCCAGGGAGCCTAATTTAGGAAGAGGAATCAGTGGGATGGCAGCTGTTGAAAGTGCTTGGCTCATGCCTTCAGCCAGAGAATTTAAGAAAAAGGCCGTTTGAGGTACCTCGCTCTAGGCAGGTCTTCCTCACCGAGGCCTCTCAGTTCTTAGAGATGAAAAGGCCCACAGAGGTCCTTCAGGCCCAAGAACACCCTTTCCAACTCCCCTAAGAGGCAGTCATTCTGGCTGGGCTTGATTACTTCCAATGATGGGGAGCTCAGTCTCTTGGGAGGCCACCCATTTGATTATTGGACAGCTCTAACTGCTGGACAGTGCCAGCCCGACTTCTACATGGCCCAGTCTGCCTTGATACTCCTTCCATTACCCTGGTTTCAGCCTGTGGAGCCACAAAAAACACGTTTAAATTCCTCTTCTTTGTGGCAACCCTTCAGATATTTGAAAGCAGCTCTCTTGTCCTCCCTGAGTTTCTTCCCCAGGCTAAACTTAGCTCTTTCAGCCATTGCTCATATGACATGGCTTCAGTCCGTGCCACTGTCCTCATCACTTTCCACTGGATGGGCACCAGCTTCTCACTGTCCTTTAGTAGAGAGGAGTCAGACATTCCCTTTATTCCGAATCTCACACACCTACTATCACAGCTCTGCTTGGCAGACGCCCACACCCTTTACACGCAACAGAACCCCTGTGTCGTCCTCACACGTGCCGCCGTTAAGCCGTGCCACCCACTCTGGGATTTGGGCAGCTGCGTCTCAGGGCCCAAGGACGGGGCTTCCAACCATCTGTCCCCATTAAAGTTTCGCTTTGTTGAATTTGTGCTATTGTTCCAGGCTGTCTGGGTATTTTTGGGTCCTAATTCTCTCCCTCACCGTTGGCAGCCCCTCCCAGCTGTGGACCGCCCACACAGTTGACTGGGGTGTGCTGCCTGTGCTAGCAGGGTCACTGGGGAACACGACCAGTGGGAGTGCGCACGGGTGTCCCTTCCAGGCTGCTGCAAAGCCATTATTTAGCACCTGCTCAGGACGGGCATCAACGCGTTCCAGGTTGTAGGGTCCAATGGCTCCTTTCTTCACCCACTCCCAGGGCTGGTTGGGGAGGCCAGGTTGCAATCCTGTGTCCCAGATATTCTGTCTCTGAGCACAGTCCCTGGTAACTTGTACTGTTGAAGGCGATGAGGTGGGCCAGCAGTGTCTCCTGCACAGCGACCCCACACTGCTTCTAGTGTTCTTTACTATGCGGGGGACCCTGGAGGAACCCTCTACGCTGTCCTAGAAGCCAGAGGGAGGCAAGCATGGAGGTGGCAGCCACCTATGTGGGGTCCTGAGGGCTGGTCAGTGAAGGCTTTAGGCTCCTGGCTGAGGACCACAGGAAGGACTGGGTCCTGGGTGACAGGTACAGGGAACGGGGAGCCTCCTACCTTGTACTGGTCTGCTCACTGGGGAACCTTGTAACTACGGGCTAGGCTCAGTGGGTTTATAGCTAGAGGGACTGTAGGTCTTAACATTTCTCTAGTTTATTTTTCTTCCCCTTTCCCTTCCTTTCCTTCTTTCTCACTTTCCCTGCCTTCTCCTTTTCCTCCTTTCTTTCAGCGGTGCCTCCCCACCTGCTATCAACATCTGTCTTGGTATTCACCATTGCCCTGTGCCTCTGTCTGCCAGGTCGCAGGCCAAGGGGCAAGACACATGTCAATCACCAACATCCATCCTGCTGGTGGGAGGTGGGCCCACAGTGCACACTGGGTTCCTGGGTGAGTCCAGTACTCCACGCTCTTCATAAGCCCTTGAACTCCCTGTGGAATCATCACACTTTGGGGTCCACATTGACAAATTCCCAGATCAGTTTTCATACTTGCATGGGGAAACTTGGTATGTTTCTCTGTTAGATGTTGGGCTTATTTTTTGTTTGAAAAGTGTATCCCTGTAATAGGTGACTTTAAAGTTAGCCCAGCTTATTTTGGGATTCAGGATACTTCTGAATTTGGGGATGGTGGTGAAAAGGCTGAGAGGGAGCACCTAACCATAGGTCAGTGTGATCTGCTGGAACCAGGACCACTTGTGGACTGGGAGCATGGGAGAACCGAGAGCTCTTAGGACCTTCTGGAAAGTATAGATTGTCACATAAGTCTTGGCTTTGTATGGTAGCTCTCCCTCTCGCTGTGTGTATGCTGTTGAGCCTCTTAACCCCTCTGAGCCTCACTTTTCTACATCTGTAAAATGGGGATAGTACTTCACAGTGTCATTTGTGAGGATTCACTGAATTAGTTAAACACCTGGTAATAGCAGACATTGTATTTCTCACTGTTAGGTCTCTAAAACCACTATGAGCTCTTTTAAAAAATCTGTCACTCTTCTAAAAAGGAAAACAAACTGATGGAGAATATGAATAATGTAGTTTTCATAAGGGGCTTGAATTAGGGTTTCAAAATAGGTTCTAATATATGTCTCTCATGCACGTAACTTGGCATAAGTTTGCCTCTCTTCGCTGTCAAGTTATGTTAGGAAGCCTTTTGAGAGGTGAAGTGCAGCTGCATTTTAAAAGAAAGATGCAGGGCTTGCCTTTGTTTGGGACAGTTGGATCCCACAGAACAAGGGTCTGTCCTGATGAAAAATGACAAGTGGGCGCAGGGCCTGCCCTGATCTATGCGGTGGGGTGGGGTGTCAACCGGGGAGCCCCCTGGGGCACTGAACGGGAAGCACTTGCTCTTGCGTGGCTATGACAACAGGAGAGGACGGTGGCCTGGAGCATTGTTGTGCAAGAGGGATGTCGGGTGGCTTGGCCACTCGCTTCTCTTGGGCTCCTGGCTAGGGAATGGGGTCCAGGAGCATCAAAGCGGGGAAGATATCCCCGGCTCTGCTGACCTTCATTTCCTCCTCCCACATTTGCAGGGCCAAGGTCGGAATTCCGTGTTCTCCATCCCACCTGCTGTCCTCACTACCTTCTCACTGGCCTCAGTCCCGCCCAGCTGCAAGCTCCCTGCAGGTCCAACTGAACCTTGCCTGATGATCCTTTCTCTACTGGATGTGTCTCCCTTTCCCCTTCCTCCTGAGTCCCAGCATGGCAGAGTGTCACTAGGACTTCCCAACTCTGAATTCTGTGACATGGCCAGCCCATGCCATTCCTCACAAAGTTAAGTCAGCAGATTTCATACTATTTATAGGATGACACAGCGGTTCAGACCTGGCGCTTTGGAGGCTGGCCTGACGGCCACAGTAAACTTTCTTTTCTTTTCTCTTTTTTCTTTATTCTCTAAGCTTTAAAGATAATTATTCTCGGGGTGCCTGGGTGGCTCAGTCGGTTAAGTGGCTGCCTTTGATTCAGGTCATGATCCCAGGGTCCTGGGATGGAACCCCGCATGGGGATCTCTGCTCAGTGGAGAGCCTGCTTCTCCCTCTCTCTCTGCCGGCCGCTCTGCCTACTTGTGTTCTCTCTCTATCACTCTGTCAAATAAACAAATAAGATCTTTAAAAAAAAAAAGATAATTATTCTCATGGAGAAAGACTTACAAAATAGAGAAATATAGAAAGAATGTTTAGAGTAAAATATTTATGTTCTACTTCATTCAGTTCTGACAATTAACAGCTTGGTATGTTTCTTTCCAGTCTTCTCTGCATTTAAATACGTATCTGTGTAAATATAAATGCAGATGCATATGTGTCTGTGCAGTAGAGAATTTAACCTTGCTCAGAAGGACGTCTGGCCTTAGCCCTCAGCTTGTGGGAGGAGACCTTCGTTTGCCAGGTGGCGCTGGGCCAGCCAGATAGTAACAGTGTGCTTTAGGGTGAGGCTGACCGAGCCAGAGAGGCCAACAGTGTGACGTTGGGTGAGGGGTTTGGGTCATGCTCAGTCGACCTCCAGATGAGACCAGCCAGGTAATCAGTCATGCCTCTGTAACGAGCGCCAGTGAACACTGCGAACACTGAGACTTAGGTGAGCTTCTCTCATTGGTGATACTCTGTGCATGTTGTCACACATGGATGTCAGGAGATTAGCATGTCCGTGATTCGATGGGGGGGAGGGACAATGGGAGCTCCATGTCTGGCCCCTCTTCTGGACTCTGCCCTACATGCCTCTTCTCTTGGCTATTTGTAATCTGTATCCTTTCTCTGTAATAAACCATAACTGGGAGCACAAGAGTTTTCATGAGTTCTGTGAGTTTTCCTAGCAGCATATTGACCCTGAGGGCTTGGGGGCCACCCCATGAATTTGCATTTGGGGTCAGAAGTGAAGGTCATTTTGGGGACAGTGCCCTCTGACTTTATAGTTGGCCTAAATTCATCACTGTGTGAATTTACATGAATATTTGTGTGTGCATGCGTGTGTGTATGTGTGTGTTTGTGTGTATTTAAAAATACGTAATTGGGAATTCTCGTCATGGTTCTGGTGCTTAAATTATTTCACCTTTCATGTGCTTGGAAACCATCTTTTAAGGCTTCTGTGCATTAGTTTCCTAGGGCATAAAGTGGAGTTAGTAGCACTACCTGTATCTATAGGGTTGTTATGAGGAGTAAATGAATGTATATTTTTAAAAAGTTCTTAGTGCCTGGCATGGAGTTAGGGCTACCTAAGTGATGAGGATGATGATGGTGATTTCCACACCAGACCACTGAAGTCTTAATAGCTGATTAAAGGTTATCACTTCTGTAAGTTCCCTTTGGGTATCCCACAGAGAGAACTGTAGGTTGGGGTCTGGAGTACTTTATGGGAAATGACTCTTTGCTGCACTACAAGGTCAGATAAATTAGCCAGCTGATCTAGAACAAGTGTTTATTGGGTACCGATTATTTATCGAGGTAAACATTAGTTTGGCACACACTATGTGCAGAAGCTCTGTCCTGAAAACTGTGGCATTATCAAGCAAACGGGCTTTCAGGGAAAGAGAAAGTAGAGAATGAGCAACCATTGGGTCACATTGTGAATCTGTTCTCTCATTTTACCTGCACTGTACCCCTACCAGGGAAATATTAGGACCCCCTTTTCCAGAAGAGAAAACTGAGTCTCAGGTTCAGGAACTTGCCCACCTTGACCCTGAAAGGATGTGCTGAGGCTGACCTGAAGGCCAGATGTACTGTTTTCCACAGCTGCTGCACAAGGCCTGACCTTGGCCTGGGGCACCTCCGGTTTCTCTGGACAAGCTATGACAGCAGTGGGAAAGACCAGGCATGACACAATGAAAGAAAGCTCTAACTCCTAGAAGCATGTCTCTGTTTGTAAAGTTACTCTGTCAACCAATGTGGCATTGGAGTTTTCAGAATGACTCTGACATAGGCAGGCATCATTATTCCCATTAGTGGATGAGAAAACTGAGGCTCAGAGGGGCTTGGCGCCTTATCCAGTGAAAGGGGCAGACTGGGGTGAAGCTACATGCTTCAGTAAGTGGGCATAATAGCAGTACTTCGAGTGATGGTCTCCGTGACCAGAGGGGACGGGCTCCTGGGGACAGGGAGATCTTGCTGCAACCCCAGGACCTCACCCCTGTCCCTGGAGGGTGTCTGAGTCTTCTCAGATTCCTAACTCCTTTCTCTTCTGGGCTAGCTGCTTGAGTCCCCGGGACCCTGAAAGCACATTCCTTTGGGCTCTTGGTAATGGAGCATTTCAAAATTGAACCTAAATTAAAAATAAAAGCCTTAATTAGTTCCCTTTGCAGTTTTATCTGCAAACAAATAAATGGCTGTCTCTGGAGGGGTTTCTTCATTTTTCCGGGCATGATTCATTGCCAGATATGCTTCCTCCAAGATACAGCAGAAAACTAATGAGAGTTTAATCTCTGCTGAGCAGAGGAGGAAAAACGCAAGTCAAGTGCAAGGATGGCCACAGGGCAGGCGGTGAGTAACTTGGAATGCTCTGGCTGCCCTAGTGGGGCCTTCAAAAGGGTGGCTGAGCTCCGAACCACCAAAATAAGGTCATGAATGAAATTGGCATTTATTTTCTATGTGAGCTTCAGCTTATGAGACACTCCCAATGCTTGACCCTCCCTGTGGAGAGGGCCAAACCTTCCCCCTTTTCCCCACTATCCTCTGCAAAGATACCAGTTCTTCGTCCCCCTGGCCCAGCCACCCTGGCATAAAGTTGTCCCCACCCCTTCTGGAACCTGTGGATCCTCTCAGGCTCTGAGGACCACAGGATTGCTAGGATTTGGGGAATTACTCAGGAACCTTCTGCTCTGAGAAACCTTTGTTCAGTGGAAGCAAAAAGCAATTCATTTGCCCATTCATCCAGCTACTTCTGATTGAACCCTACTGTGACCCTTCCAAAGTTCGAGGACAGAGGGCACAGCCAGGAGCAGAACAAGCACAGACCCCCTGGGAAGCTGGAATACTGTGTGGTCGTGACCGAGTGTTTTCACCCCCAGCCTCAGCTCCTATGCAGACGAGGCAGGGATTAGTCATTCCCATCTTCCAGGTGACGAAACCCAGGTTGGAGAAGGGAAAGTGACTGGTGACCGTTGTAAACCAGCGTTTTGCCGGTCACAGCTTTTTCTACCTGCCCCCTGCACTTCCAAACCAACACACTTGGCAAACTTCGGGCAAGTTTCTTCCTGTTTCAGAGCCTCAGTTTCCCCTCCTTTAACGTGGGGCTAAGGACATCTACTCTGCAGACTTGCTGAGGTGGTTGAGTGAGATGACGTAGATGGATATTAATAGGTAGACGTCTGTCTGTAGAAATAGATCAAATAGATAATAAGATGCTTAAAGCACTTGGCATTCTACCGAGAGCATGAGACCAATCACCATGACAGCATTAATACCAGCTAATCTTTATTGAGTGCTGACGATGTTTCCGGCAAGTTCTATTACTGTCTCTGTTTTGTGCTCAAGAAAACCTAAGCATGCAGAAGGGAGGTGATTTGCTTGGTGTTACCCAACTTACTGCTGACGGTGATAAGGGAAGTAGTCAAGGCTACGGTACAGGCGCATATTTCATTATGGCTCTGGGAACTATATCCCCTTTCCTTTCACTAGTGGAGACAAAGAGCAATTATTTTGGACCCCACAGAGGAGAGGTTGAAAAGCTTCCCCCGCATAGCTCATACCTGGGCTTTCCAGAGGTTAAGTGAGGCGTAGACTCCTGAAGGAAGACTGGGGCCTCACTGGTGTGCCTGACTGATGAGGATGGTGGTAATTCTCTCCAGCTTCTTGTGAACACTGAATGAAGAGTCTGAAATGCGTTGCCCTTGAAGTGCTGCCCTCAATAAGAATGGACTGTCCTCCTGTGTGGAACTCATAGATCCATGGCATTATGTGCTCTGTGTAATGATGCTATTTGATACAGAGATAAATCATTTTTCTAAGTCTCCAGCCCAGAGGATGGTATATTATTGGGACAAAGGACACCCAGCTGACTCTTGGAAATTGCAAGTAAACTGTTTAAATTAAGTGCCTGGATTATTAATGACCTGATGTTTCAACTGAAAATCTGACTTTAATGTCTTCTTTTTTTTTTTTTAAGAAAGAGAGAGTGCATGCACAAGGATAAGTAGAGGCAGAGGCGGAGGGGCAGGGGCAGAGGCAGAGGGAGAGGGAATTGTGTCCTTATAAGCAGGCTCCACACCCAGCATGGAGCCCCACATGGGGCTCAATCTCCACCTGAGATCATGACCTAAACCGAAATCAAGAGTCAGATGTTTAACCAACTCAGCCAACCAGGCACCCCTAATCTCATTTTTTAACAGACTTGTCCAGAAGCTGTTTCCTAGTTCTCCTTTTTCCTTTAATAACCTGTCTCTTGTCTTAAAATAAAGGTTGGTGTCACTGTATTGAGGTGCATAATTCAAAGGGGGAAAAAAACCCAGAAAACTGAAACTCCTTTTTTCAGTAAGCAAGAAGCTAGAAATATGCTGTGCTACTCCACCAATTTTTAGATGTGGTGAAGAAACTTAAGCTAATAATTTCTTTTCGTAGTTTTGGTTGTTTTTTGTTTTTTTTTGTTTTTGCAAAAGTATACTTTCTTATTGTGCTAAAAATATATAACAAAAAGTACTGTTTTAACCATTTTAAGGGTATAACTCAGTGACATTAAGTACATTCACAGTGTTGTACAGCCATCACCACCATCAATTCCCAGTGTTTTTTCCTCACCCCAAACAGAAACTCTATAACGAATCAGCACTAAATCCCCATTTCCTCCTTCCTGGCCTGTTAGCCTCTATCCCACCTTCTGTCTCTATGAATTTGGCTACTCTGAGTACCTCATCTGCGTGAAATTATATTTGTCTTTTTGTATAGACACATAATATTTGTCTTTTTGTATCTGACTTTTTCGCTTAGCTTAATGTTTTCCAGGTTCATCCATGTTATAGCATATTATGAGCTGAATTGTGTCCCCTGCCCAGCTAGAATTCGTATGTTGAAGTTCTAACCCCTCAGGACCTCAAAGTATAACTGTATTTGGAGACAGGGTCTTTACAGAGGTGATTAAGTTGAAATGAGATTGTTGGAGTGGGCCCTAATCCAATACGACTTGTGTCCTTATAAGAAGAGAACATTTGCACAGAGACACATACAGAGGGAAGACCATATAAAGACACAGGGAGAATATGACCATCTGAAAGCCAAGGAAAGAGGCCTGGAATGGATCCTTCCTTCATGGCCCTCTGAAAGAACCAACACTACCAACATCTTGATCTTGGACTTATAGCCTCCAGAACTGAAGAAAATAAGTTTCTGTTGTGTAAGCCACCCAGTCTGTGGTACTGTGTTATGATAGTCCTAGAAAACAGCATGTACCAGAAATCCCTTCCTTTTTATGGCTGAAAAACATTCCACTGGATGTATAGACTACATTTTTTTATGTATCTGTCAATGGACACTTGGGTTGTTTCCATCTATTGCTTTTGTGAATAATGCTGCTTTGAAAAGTGGTGTATAAGTACTTGCTTGAGTGTCTTCTTTCAGTTCTCTTGGGTATATGCCCAGAAGGAGAATTGTTGGATCTTATGGTAATTCTGTTTAATGTTTTGAGGAGTTGCCAAACCATTTTCCAAAGTGGCTGCACCATTTTAATTCCTACCAGCAAAGCACAAGCGTTCTAATTTCTCCACATCATTGCCAACACTTTTATTTTACTTTTTGGGGGTTATGTTGTTTTTTTTAAATATTTGTTCAACCAGAGGCATCAAAATCAACAACAAGGAGTTACACTTCCAGGATGGTAGAATAGGCTCTTAATGGGCTATCCTCCCTCGGAGAACAACAGTGAATGTTGGATAAAATACAAGAATCAGTACCTGGAGCCTCTGGACAGTGAACTAAAGTGAGCAGATTTTGAAGAGGGTCAAACCTGAAAGAAGGGACCAGTACTAAGTAGTTTTCAGTTTTTGTGACTTCAGCTTGAAGGTGCAGTACAGTCATGGTAAAATGAACAGTAGCTAAAACTCCAGTGGAAATCCTGCCATATTTCTGGCCTGGGAACTGGAACTTAGTTCTGTGGAGCTATTGTGACCACTGAAGAACAATGGTAGAGTCCTGGACAGGAAAGAGCTGGAGAAGGGGGACACCCCCCAATTCGTCTTCTCCTCTAAAATGCCTCTGGCTGAACATAGAAAACAAATGTGCAGGGCAGATGTCAGTAGCTTCCAGCTAAGGTTAAACAAAATCATATGTGTTTTTATATGTTAGAAGTAACAAACTGGAAAATAAAATTTTTAGACATTACAATATCATCAACAATTTAGGAATACACTTAAGGATATCAGAGACTTTGCAATGGAGACATTTGCAGTAAGAGAAATAAGATTTACATAAATGAAATTATATACCACATTCATGGATTGGATAACTCAATATTATTGAGATGACAGTTTTCCCCAAACTGATGTACAGATTCAACACAGTCCTAGTCAAAATCCCAGCAGACACTTTGATAGAAATTGATGAGCTGATTCTAATGTTTATGTGGAAAAGCAAATGAACTAGAGTCAACCAAAAAAATTTCAGAAAAGAATAAATTTGGAAGATGGACACTATCTTATATAGTGTAACTACCGTTTCAAGACTTACTGTAAAATCATAGCAATCAAGAGAGAGTAGTATTGGTGAAGGA
Organism: Mellivora capensis; assembly: GCA_004024625.1. NCBI lineage: Eukaryota > Metazoa > Chordata > Mammalia > Carnivora > Mustelidae > Mellivora > Mellivora capensis. The sequence continues at coordinate 91,253 of PISX010004946.1, read as the reverse complement.
CAGACATATAGATCAGTGGAACAAAAGAGAGTCCAAAGTAGACTTACACATACACGATCAATTGATTTTCAACAAAGGTGCTGAAGCAATTGGAAGGGGAAAGAATAGTTTTTGTGTTCTTTGGGACAAAGCTGTTCCCAAAGTAGTCCAGAATCAAGGAATAGGGAAATAACCTCTACCTCTTGATGGAATGGGAGGCAAAGTCACACGGCAAGGGCTGTGGAGATAGGGAGCCAGGGAGGACTGGGTTCATTTTGGAATCTACCACTCTAAGCAACCTGAATGAGCCTTTAGGACCATCCATCAGACAACTCTGTTTGTCTGCCTAGGCTTCAACTCAAAGGCCTCCTCTGAGAGGCCTGCACAGATGGCTTGACCTCAGGGTGACCCACCCACGACCATTTATCACGCTGTTCTGTGCAGCTTTGTCATAGCTCTTCAACAATCTTGTTTCTTCATTTGTTCATTGTTCTGTCTTCCTCATTAGGATATGATTATAGTTTAAGATGGCTTTGAAGTAGGTGGGAAGAATTGAGGCTGGAAGGGTAGCCAGAGGCCAGGCTGGGGCTGCAGTGTTCCAGTAGGGAGTTTGGTCATTAAGTTGTACAAACAGTCAGGAGTTTAGAGCAAGGGTGTAACCTGATCAAATGGATGTTTTCTAACAAGACTCCTGTGGCCAGGGCACCACAGTAGAATTCCTTGCAAGGTGGAGTGAAGGGAGAATGGGAAGGGGTGAGAACAGGGGCAGAGTGTGATCCATCTGGAGGTGGCTATGTCCGTCCAAGTGAGAGTGAGTGGCCTGGGCAAAGGGTCAGTGGGGATGGGGAGGCAGGTCCCTGAAGATGGATATGGCCGGGGCTTCTGATTTTTCAACAGAGTACAGGTATTTACATGTTCTACCTGGAATCTCTATTTGATTGTTGGCAAAAAATAAAAACGTTTAAGCTATGTTGGATAGTGGGGTGTGGCCTGAGCCCAACTGCTAGCCTCTCTGGCAGGTATCATAATTAGAATTGCATGGGTATAGTTTTAATTTGAATGCCTGGAATCCAGGTTGTTGCTCTGAATGGCCTGCATGGGTAACCCATGATGCAGCACCTAGGAGACAAGGTCAGAAGGTGGAGGGCACAGTGCAAGGGAACATGATGAGACCCACAGGTGGAAGGAGGCCCAGTTCTCTGCCATCACTGGGAAGATTCCAATACCTGATGAGTGCTCATGGACCAACTCCACCATTTTTCTTTTTAGTTTCTTCCTCTTCAAAGTGGGAACTGCTCTATACCTCTCAGAGTTGGTTGGTGGAGAAAGCGAGATCATGTGATCACTCGTGTGATGATAACCATGCACCACCCCCAGTTCTGCACCCTTTGCCTAAATGGATTCCCCTAACATGAACAGCAACTCTGCGAGGCTTTCGTATATGTATTTGATACTTTCACTACCTACCATATAGACCGGTACCCACCATTCTATAGAGAAGGGCTGGAAATTGAGTCTGTAATGGATCATATTTACATGATGAAGCCTCCACACACATTCCTAATGTACAGGTTTCAGAGAGCTTCCAGGTGGGTGGTCCCATATATATATATGGTGGGAGATGAGTGCACCCCCCACTCCATGAGGATGGAAACTCCAGCACTTGGGACCCTCCTAGACCTTGCCCTGTATGTCTCTTCATCATATCCTTCCTAATGAACCTGTAAACGTCAACATTTCCCTGAGTTCTTTGAGCCATTTTGAAACCCAAGCCATTTGGGTTCTGTGAGGCATTTGAAACCCAAGTTGGGGATTGTGATAAACTGATTTATATCCAGTTGGTTGGAAGTACAGGTGACAGCCTTGGATGGGTGATGATGTCTGGGTTGGGGCAGTCTGGTGGGACTGAGCCCTTATCTTGTGAGGTCTGTACTAACTCTGGTTAGTGTCAGAACTGAGCTAAAGTGTAGTACACTCTCTGGTGTCAGAGAGTTGGTCAGTGTGGGGTAAAAGCCATCCATCTGGTCCTAGAAGCATTGTGTGAGTAGTGACCATACCAAGTTGGAGAAAAAGAGTTTTCCTTTAGTTGGTATAGAGTTTTTTCCTTACAGGGCTATAATGCAGAATAACTGGGGATGGGTCTTTCAGATAAGGTGGTGACCACAGGTGGCGTCCATGAAGAGGTGAAAGGTGATTGGGTGCCAGAGCCAGCCATGTGACCATCTGGGGTAGGAAGGAGCATCCCTTGGCACAACAAGTGCAGAGTTCCTGAGGCTGGAATAGGCTTTGTGTGTTACATCTCAGACAGATGTGGAAAGGCCTAGATGGCTGGAGCATGGTGAGCAAGGGAGGGAGTGGTAAGAGAGGAAGTCAGAGAGGCCGACCCATCCCAGATCTTACAGACTGGGTTTTATGCTAGAGAGAGACATCATAAGGCTGTAAGTAGGGAATGACTTGAGCTGATGCATGTTGATGCTTGGGGGGACATGCGTCATGGTGGGGGTAGGAGTAGAGATCAGTTGGGACAGAACTGAAGTCTACCAGGTGAGCGAGGACAGAGCACCCATCACTATGCTGGGCAAAGAAGGGGCCACAAGCTTCAGAGGCTCACAATGTAGAGAGCAGACCACCAGGAAATAGACACTTACATATCTAGGACAAAGACAAGCAGCTCAAGTCTCCCCAAAATGCCTGTTTTGTGAGTCTTCCTCACTGGGCCACAGGGTTGTCAAAGTGTCCAACTTTCTCTCCCGCATTGCTCTCCTGCTGGGTGAAACCAGCAGAACCTCTTGTAAGGTAGCCACTCCCTGGAAAAGCACATAACAGTATGTTCTAGGCCCCTAACTTTCCTCTCCGTTGTGGTCTTCGGCAAGTCCCTTGCATGAGGGAGGGCCTGCTGGGGTCACTGGCTGTTTTTTCTGCCTTTTGTTACATGTTCTTCTTGAAGCATATGATTTAGAAGTATGTCCCCAGGCCAGTCAGCATTTTAGTATGGATATAGTATGCATGCTGTGAGAGTGGGGGTCGTGTTTGTCTGTCACGGTTCATTGCACTGCACTTACACTGGCTAACACAGGGAATCTATCCACTGGCAGGGACTAGGCTCCGTGTGGATTAAACTAATTGGGGTGGCTTGAGTTTTGTTTGCTTTTAAATTGAAAAGGGAGGCCCAAACTACGTTACAGGGAGAGTCTAGTGAAGAATGACAATAGAACAAGAAAAACGAGGATATTTTTTGTTTTTTTGTCTTAGGGTTAATTCTACCTTTGCCAACCTACCTCCAATTCTCTGAACTTTGGTCAAAAAAATCACGAGGGGCCACCTGGGTGGCTCAGGCGGTTGGGCGTGACTCTTGATTTCTGCTCAGGTGTTGATCTCAGAGTTGTGAGTTCAAGCTCCATGCTGGGCATGGAGCCTACTCAAAAAATTAAAAAAAAATAATGAGATAAACAATAACAAAAATAGTGACAACAATATCCTTAATAATTGCTTCTTGTTGCCTGAGTTGCTACCATCATTCTTAAAGAGGGTAGAAAGATCTCAAGAGCAGGAAGCAGGAAAATAGGTTCTAGTCCCACTTCTGCTATATCCTAGCCACGTGGTTTTGATCAAGTCACATTTCTCTCAGGGCCTCAGCCTCCTCATGTGTAAAGTCCCTACGATACATTTTCTCATCTATGAAATGCAGCCATCTGCCAAGCGACCCTGGGCTTGTTCCCTAACCTTCCTGAGCCAGAGTTTCCCCATTGGCACAGAAGAATTAGTAACAACTACTCCAGTATAGGCAGAACCCGAGGCCCATGCTAGGGTCCCTGGACACATGATTTCTAGGCTCTATGACCTACGTAATGTCTTCCTATTGAACTGTCTGACATTTTCCCTGTTAAAACGTTCCTTTGCTCCACACTTAATATCCTATGATCTATAAAGACGCAGTCATGGAAAAACAAACACAAATGGTTTGAGCTTGCTTTTCTAGGTGCCAGAGGGTCTGTCAGTTTTGGGGAAGAACAGGACTGAGCAAGTCCTCACCAGTTACGTGAGGCCGGGAGCTAGGATTGATTCTTTCTTTCTTTCTTTCATTAATTAAATTTTTTTAAGTGATTCATTTTTTAAAATTATTATAATGTTCAGTTGTGTTTCATGTGTAGGCTCTGTTGTCTAGGGGGGTGGAGGTTTGTCACTCCCAGGTTAGCTCTGGGCTACGCCATTTTCAAAGCTGGTTTCCTTATTGACGCTGCCATCTTGGGTGGGATAGTGGCCCCAACCCACTACCTGAAAGACTCCAAAACTGGTCCGGCAGCCAGCAGCTCCAGGGCCAAAATGGGGCTCCAACTGGTTAGTTGATTAGTTGGTTAAGAGAAACAAACGTGGAGAAATTTCCTTTAGTTCTGCTATTCATCACCCTGTGGATTGCTTGGTCACGTTGTCTTCTGTGCCTTCCCCCCTCCCTCTATGTCCCTCTTCAAGAAGCTTCCAGAAGGAGCTGCAACAAGCGCCAACCCAGGACACAGTGGACTTTAGCTCCTGCTTGTTTGTGAAGTGGTCACTAGCCAGGGAGGAGCCTGATGGTGAGGCCTAGTCCGTAGCTTCTCCCCTGGTTCCTGGGAACCCTGGGGTCTGTGAGGAGACCTCAGATGTGGCCATCAGTTTGAGGTCTAAGCTAAATGGGGAATGGGGGATTTCCATCTCCCCTTCCCCTGCTAATCCTTGCACTCCTGCTTTCATTTATTTCATATGCAAGGAGGTTGTATAAAATTTCATCAATATTAATAGTTCAAAAATGTTTGAACATGCCTGAGCTAGCCCTTTGGGTGTTTCTGAAAGAGTGTTCATCTCAAACTGCATTAAGAGAAAGCTGATACTTTTTCTGGGACTATCAACTCAGCAGGCCATACATGAATCGGGCTCTTAATCATTTTTTCACAAGTTCTTTCCTATCTGTTGTCCCATTCGATTCACAACAATCCCAGGAGGTGGGCAGGATGGATGCCAGCGCCTCTATTTTACAGGTGACCCTTGAGGTTTAGATGGATCTCGTGACTTGCTAGGGAGACGGAAAGCTCAGACCTGAGCTCAGGCTTTCTGCCTTGTTGGCCAGTGCTTCCTTTGTTTCGTGTCTAGAACCCCCAAGAAGCACTGGGAGCCCCAGTGCTGAAAGGGAACCCTGGTGAGGAAAAAACCTTTGGCTAGTGGCATGTACCAGCAGAGGCACCACTCAAATGAGCTACCAGCCAGTGAGAACAAGTGGTGTTAAAACAGGGCACGAAAGGAAGTCCACTTTTATAAAGTAAATTTGTATTTGCAAAGGTATCTTCCTTTCCTGTAATAGGAAGAGAAGGGCTTAATAACTCTTATCAGGGGAGAAAGTGTGGACTTAATTCTGCATAACAAACCTTGCTAGACAATTCTTATTTACTGTACTTTTTCTGATTTTCCATAACATGCCTCTCCCTCCCAGGAGCCCCAAATCCCTTTTCCTCTGTTTAGACCAAGATGATCTAGAAGCCTCATTCATCTTGGCCACCTCCTTGAGCCACATTTTTCTTTGAAAACTGCTATTCATAGGTATGTAATTGAAACTGGTTTTATCCCTCCCTCTTCTTATTCCTTTTTTTTTTTTTTCAGATTGATTCGTTGGCCTTAGCCAATGAACCTAAGATGTATAGCGGAGAAGGAATTTCCTCCCCTGCACTAGTCTGCCAGCGGGGCCCAGATATCAGGGCAAAAGCACTGGCAGGGGTAGAGCGAGCAGAGCGTCAGAATAGTGTCCTCGTCATTGGAAAGATCCTCTAAGTGACGACTGGGGCTGACTCCTTTGATGCTGAGTGTCTGCCTTTTTCCTCTTCCTTAACCTGCAGCAACCGCAGGTAGTATTCACAGAAGGGGAGAACCCAGGTGTCTGACCTCGAGTTAAGGCAGACATGGTAACCCCTCTTCATCCTCCATGGAAAGGAAGCCCAATTTGGCACGAGTCTCTAGTGTGTTTGTTAGAATAACCATCTGGACTCCTCGCTGTCCACTTGCCTACAGATGACTTAGCCTTTTGGAAAGAAGCCATCTAATTCTAAAGAATTAGAGAAAATAGCGCTGATCCGCATTATAAATGGGACAGCTAAGATCCAGATGAGCTCTGCTTCTTATTATCCCTTTCCTTTTGGAGACTTTCCTAGCATGGAGGATGCCACCTTTTTCATAAAACCTTTGCCCGGAACTGGAATTGCCTTTCAACTTTGGGGTGGAGAGAGGTTTCAGAGAGGGAACAATGTCCCGGCTCCAAAGTGAAATTGGTCCCCAGGCCACTCTTGATATGAAATGGATGGGCGATAAATAGAGCCGAGTATGCGTCCCCGTGCAGGGGACTCCTTAGCAAGACGATAGAGAGCAGTCATGGTTTGGGCAAAACCTGGAGACTCTCCCTCTGGAGGTTGACAGCCTAACAACAGCCTGACCAAAGAAGTACGTTTACCCATCAGAAGGCACTTTTGACTCGGAAAACAGAAGAAAAAACCAAAGTCAGAAGCCAGCCTTGGGCTGCCAGACACTTTGTGACTTGGGAATGTGGCTTCTCATTAGCTCATAAGTATCTCTGGAACCATGTAAACTGCTCTTTAGTTGTTCCAGAATGAGGTGTTTTCCTTTGCAATTGTGGGCATTTCATTTAGAATATTTGGTATTTTCGGGGCGCCTGGGTGGCTCAGTGGGTTAAAGCCTCTGCCTTTGGCTCAGGTCATGATCTCAGGGTCCTGGAATCAAGCCCCTCATCGGGTTCTCTGCTCAGTGGGGAGCCTGCTTCCTCCTCTCTCTCTCTGCCTGCCTCTCTGCTTACTTGTGATCTCTCTCTGTCAAATAAATAAATAAAATCTAAGAAAAAAAGAATATTTGGTATTTTCTTCTAGGTCCCTATTTTGATACCCTTTCATTAAAAAAAAAAAAAGCTTCCCTTAAAATACGTGAACATTTAGGTGCAGCTCATTAGGTGCAGCTCATTCTCTCAGACCATGAGCTAATTTAGAACTCGGGATAATTTTCCAAACTGGTTTCTTTTAGTGAAGTTACACTGGTTGTATGTGGTGTGAAAACCACCTGTGGGGGTGTGAGGTAGGGGGCGGGTGTGAGAATTTAACTTGGGAAAGGAAATGATAGTTTTTAATCTCTGGCTTCAAGCGAATCCGTACCATTCAGGGAAGCAAGCCATGAAGTTTTTCCTAGGTGGGAAGGCATGGGTTGCCCTGACTTAGAAATTCAACTTGCATACCCTCTCACATGGTAAAATGAGAAGCCAAGAACACTGTGTCTTCTCCGTCTCTGAGGTGGATTTCTTTGTATGAGTTGTTTCCAGTTGATCTGAGGCCTCCTGTTACATGCATATTACTGTCCATACCACCTAGTTAGGTAACGACTTCATAAGGGGCTGGAGGTGGAAAGAGGGAGAAACTCTATCAAATTAAACAGACACTCTAAGGTGAATCCTGATTGTAGGAATGGAGTGCTTTCATTTAATGCGTACTTTGGAAGTAAGGATACAAGACACTCAACTTCTGTCCTCCATTTCTACAAATTCACAGAGGACAGCACTTGACTGATTTTGAAAGACCCAAGTTGCATTTTAAACTGTTATATAAATCACAGATTATATAAATAAAGACCAGCCGCCCCCTCCATTGTCTAATCAGCTTGGGCGGGGTGGGGGGAGTGGGAGGGTGGAGAGGCACTGGGCAAATCAGGCCTATCTCCTGATTTTGTAAATAAACTTTCACTGAAACCCAGGCATGCTAATTTGTTTACGCACTGTCTGTGGTTCCTTTCCCACCACAAGAGCAGAACTGAGTAGTTGTAACAGAGGCCATATGGCTTGCAAAGTCTAAACTATTTGCTATCTGACTCTTTACAGAAAAAGTTAGCTGACCCTAGTCTAAGGTTATGCAAATTGCCCACCCACAGAGCAGCCATAGCCCACAGGTATGTTTTGATGGGGTTTTAAAAAGCGAAAGCAACAAACAGGCACACCAGCAGCATGACCCCTGCTGTTGGCCCTGGGCCACCTTCCTCCATTATGCTCACTGCCTGACACCCGTAGGCCCTAGAGGCCACCCCTGGATAGCAGACTCAAGAAGGGGCTTGACTTGGAAGTCTGGAGACCTGGTGTGCTGCCTTGCTCCACTTTGAGCTTACCCTGTGATCCTCCTAAAGCTGCTTCTACTCCCTAGCCTCAGTTTCCCCATGTCTTACCTGGCTTCTAACCGGCCCTTTCAACTCTAACATGCTCCAGCCTTGCTGCTCCAAGTGTGGTCCTCAGGCCAGCAGCAGTGACATCACCCAGTGCTTGTTAGAAATGCACGGTCTCAGGCCTCAGCCCAGACCTGCTGAACTGGAACCCACATTTTAACAAGCCCTCGGGTGATTCTCATAAACACTAGGCGAGAGAAGCTTTTCTCTAGAATGTCACCTTCCTGATGTGATGTAGCAGCAAAGTAAATTAGAGGTGGCTGGGGATTTCCATCCTTGAGCTGCCTGCCATCCTAGGGTGAGTTAGGTGAGACATAAAATGTGTGGTCTTATGGAGGCAACATTTCTCTGGGCACTTGCTTAAGACATTGTGGGGCCCATTGTGAGTCTGAGGGTCAACAGAAGTGCTCACCATTCTTAAAGCACACCTGGCACAAATGCAGGACAGATGCCGCCTGGCTTTGAAATGGCAGCTTGACTTTACCAGTAAAGAAATTTACTATATGCACAACTGTGTGTGTGTGTGTGTGTGTAGCAAAATGCTGAAACCACCTCTCAGTGGGGAGGTCCTATTTGGGCATTTGCCAGAAGGTCTCAAGAAATCAGAAAAGAGGAAATGGATGAGCATGTTTGCTGATGGACTTTAAGAAATATACACTGATTAAAAAAAAAAAAAAATCTCTGCTTCCAAGAGTAGAGGCGATTGCATTTGAGTCCTCTTCTGCCGGTCCCCTGTCCGGTAACACAAGCGACGAAGGTAATGGTAGCAGCCAATCCTTACTGAGCGCTTACTCCATGCTAGGAGCTGTTCTCAGTCTTTTAACGTGCATAAACCCCTTTTATCCTCAGAGCAGCCCAATAAAGTAAATGCGATTACTCTCCCATTTTATAATGGAGAACTTTGGGAATGAAGTGAAGTGCTCTATCTAAGGCGACCCAGCAGAGCCGGGGTTAGAATGGAGGCATCTCGCTCCACGCTGTCAGTGGCGATGTTATGCTGCCAGGCACGCTGAAGCTATTTGCTGGGTGACTGGGAAGGACCAGGCTGCCGGTGGCCTATTTGCAAGGAGCCCTGGGATATTTTGGGAAGGGACATAGGCTGGATTCTGCTTGTCTGAATAGATAATTGTCCTGTTATTTGTTACTCCCCTCTGATAGATTTAACTCCTTCACAGTGGGACCTATGCCTCCTTTGTCTGCCATTGTATTCTAATACCTTAGGACCAGGCTCAGGCCAGAATAAGTGCTGAGTAAATGCCAGGTGAATGAATGAAGGCTGAACTAGTGTGTGAGTGGCCTCTTGCTTGGAGGACAAATCACAGAGTTTGACATAGGTGCAGTCTGGTCAAGGGCTGAATCACTCACACAAGTGGTTGAGATTCTGAACCTCTGAAGAAATCACCGAGGGCTTCCTGAAAGAAGGAGTGCTTGTGCTGAGCCTGGAAGCAGAGTGGCAGAAGGCTGGTCCTTCAGGTGGGAACAAGTATTGAAAGCACTGCTTTTGCAAGCTCTGGTCCAAGATGTCACAAACACCTCTCCCGCTGAGGTGGATCACACAGACAATGTATTGAACTATTGAACAGACACCTTCCTGCTTGGCTTGGGGCTTTGGCTGGAGCATGTTCTTCTGTCCAGCTTTGGCACCAGACGGTCCCCTTGCATCGGCCAGGGATGCCTGCCTGTCTGCTCCTTCTCCCTCCCCCGCTTATCAGCTGAAGATGAACTCCGGAGAGCTGGCCTGTCAACCGAAGCACAAACCATTCCCTTGTAGGGCAAAGGCTTGTGATTCCTTGCAATAATATTTCATAATTTATACATTTGATTAAAAACTGGAACCTGTGCCAGCAGCCTGCGTAATCTAACATATTGGGATCATTAGCTGCTTGTGTCACTCTTCTATTTTAAAACTTTCCATATTTGAACTCATGGAAGTACATCCTTCACATTTATTAAACTTTTCCCATAAAAACAGTTTAGTAAGACTCCATCATCTTTCATAGAGTTAAAAAAAAGGCCACAATAAAACCCTTTAGACATTTCCTTTAGGGAATACCATTTTATTTAGGCCTTTACAAACATTTGTCTTTTCTTGCCAGTAATTTAAAAAAATATCAAGACAAATGAGATTTTTAGTGGCTTGATAATTAGTTCAAGATGAGCTTTGTGACTTGGCTTCTATCCTGGCTCTTCGGGGCAGGTCCTCCTAGGCCTCTCAGGAACCTGGATTCCCCAGTCCTGGGACAATCTTAGTCCCTTCGGTTCCTGGGGTTGGTTCTCTTCCAACTTCTCAGATCGTTCCTTTTCTGTGCCTTTCTCCTGTTGTTTCACCCACCCTCCCTCTCTGTAGAAAACCAAGCCAGCTCTACTTTGCCCAGCAGGCTCTTTTACCCCCTACCTCCAGTTCTAATAGGGCTTCTCTCTCACTTAATCCGCCCCCACCCCCCGCCCCTGTTCCCACCCCGCAGGAGAAGCCTGTTTCGGGTGATTTGCTTATGGCCCCCTTTGTGAATCCCTTTTCCTCTGCCTGCAGTTCTGGTTGGCATTTGACTGAGACACTGTGAATCATAGTACCCCAGTCCTCTAGCACACTGATTGGTTGAGGCAGGCACGTGACCCACATTGGGCCAATCAATCCCAGAAAGCCCCAGAAAGAGATGGTCCTTTTCCTTCGGACTCACTAGGAACAAGGGCAAAAGTGACCCTGTGCTTGATGGCTGCTACCATTTCTAGCTGAGCTTACCTGCTGACGAAGTCAACATGGAGAGAAACAGAGGTGAGATGTGGAGAGAGGAATCAGATTCTTAACTACGTAATTAGAGTTACTAGATCCAGTTGTTCCTAAAGCCGACCTTCCTCTTGAACTTTCTGAGAAGAAAGTGGATTCTAGAATGTGGATTCCCTGTCATTCTCCTTATTTGTTTACATTGGTTTGAATTGGAGTGCCTTCACTCGCTCCAGCATCGTCACAGGTAGCATTTATTCTGTTCAAATCCTTTCTGTTATTCAAGAAACAGTGTTGTCCCAAACTCAGACCAAAGAACCACTTTATGCTGAGTTTCTGTTACAGAACAGAGGGAATCAAATGGAGAGATCATTTTACTTCAAATTAGTGGAATCCGAGCGAATGTAAATAGCAGTTGAGAAAATGAGCCAACACACTTCTTCCTTCAACACATCACCTCCAGTATTGGCCATTGTACAGTCTTGTTGTTTATGTAATTTTCTTGTATTTGATAGCAAACATTTGAAGCCAAACTCCGATATCCCAGTGAATCAAGCACTCATGTCACTATCTCTTGCATCCCCATGGAACAGACTTGATTAAAAATCCCAGTGAACTAAGGAGTGTCACGGCTTCAGAAGTATATAATGCCCCCAAATGTTTTGGGTATGAGTCACGTTGTTTTTGGCTAGAATCAGCAAGACCCTACTAATGAGAGACTGTATAATGAGGGAATATGTCCCACAAGGAGGAAATATCTCACCCTGAGTAAAGAATAATGAGATGTATTGTCTCATGGAACAAGAAGCCCAGGGGTGTGTTCACCGGCTGGGTGACGTAACCAAGTAGCTAGGCTCTCTAACTTGCACGTCCATTATCCTCAGCTTACTGGCTTGATCAATTTGTCTCCTCAAGGTTCTAAGACGGCATTAGCAATTCCAACCCAACTGCATTCCGCTCAAGAAGAGGGACCTCCTTGAGAAATGGCTGACTCCGAAGCTGGGATAAAGAAAATGCTGGATGAGCTGTGAACTCCTGATTGTGCCAGAACGTTAAAACTCTGTGTAAAGAATGATGGTGACACATCAGAAGGACATAGCCAGATTGAAAGAGCTTTCTTTGGCCAAATTTGGGACAATTTGAACATCCAAATAAATAACAATAGTATTGGATTATTAGCGATTGAGCATCAAAATCAAGAATGACAGTGTTAGCTTAAATGTGATTTCGTAAAATAGAAATCTGTATCTCCAAAGTGATATAAGTAAGTAAGGGAATAAACAAATAGAAGAGAGAGCTTTTCCCTGTAGTGAATACTAACTAATAAACAGAAAGGATGACTCAATTAGAAAAATCCACATTTGGCAGCTCTCATAGTAATTAATTCAGTCAGGAAACATCAAAGAATACTTAGAAACAGTAGGTGGCATGTTGATGAGCAACAGGATATTAACATCATATCCAATACAAGCATATATCATCTCATTACACTTTGCTTTATTGCGTTTCACAGATATTATGGATTTTTTGTTTTGTTTTTTGTTTATTTTATTTTTTTGTTTATTTGACAGGGAGAGAGATCATAGGTAGGCAGAGAGGCAGGCAGAGAGAGAGGAGGAAGCAGGCTCCCCGCTGAGCAGAGAGCCCGATGTGGGGCTCGATCCCAGGACCCTGGGGTCCCAGGACCTGAGCCAAAAAGCAGAGGCTTAACCCACTGAGCCACCCAGGCGCCCCTTGTTTTTTGTTTTTGTTTTTTGTCTGTTTTTTTACAAATTAAGATTTGTGGCAACTCTACTGAGCAAATCCATCGATGCAGTTTTTTCTGACAACGTTTGCTCGTGTCGCGGTGTCACCTTTTGGTAATTTCTGTAATATTTCAAATTTTTCATTATTATTATGTTTGTTACCGTGATCTGTGATCATTGGTTATGACTGGCTGTAAGCTCAGATGATGGTTCTAATTTTTTAGCAATAAAGTATTTTTTAATGAAGGCATGTACATTGTTTTTTAGACATAATGCTATTCCACGCTTAATAGACTTAATAGATTATGGTATAGTGTAAACATAATTTTTATATGCACTGCGAAACCAAAAAACTCGTTTTCCTCACTTTATTGGCAATATTCACTGTATTGCAGTGATGTGGAACTGAACCCGCAGTATCTCCAAGACTTCCCACAAATTACTCACTTAATACAAAGGGGAACAGAGTAACTTCACAAGGGAAAAAAACCTAGCTTCATCAAGTGTTGAAAATTAGTATCAAAACCTAACGGCACAAATTCAAATCTTGTATCATCTGCTGGGGCACAATGAAAAGTAAACAAGCTCACTTTCATGATATTACCCCGCAAAATGCATAACCTGAATCTAACTATGAGAGACTATCAGACAAACCTGATTTGATGGACATTCTACTCAATAAGTGCCCTCCTTAGATGTCGAGGTCATAAATGTCAAGGAAAGGACGAGAAACACTTCCAAATTACAGAACACTGAAGAGACAAGATACCTAAATGGAATGCGTCATCCCTGACTGGACCTTTTCGTAGTAAAAGATATTATTGGTACAATTGGTGTGTCCGAGGATTCGATGGTAGAATGTTAATTTCTGATTTTGATGGTGGTTTTGTGGTTATGCAGGAGAATGCTTTTGTTCAAGGGAATTATACACTAAAATACTCAGGAGTGATAGGGTCTTGTGTCAGCCACCCCCTCACAAGGTTCAAGAAGAAAAGCTCTTTGTTTTTGTCTTGAAACATTTTTTGGTAAGTTCAAAATTATTAAAAAAAAAAAAAGCAAGAAAAAAAATCAGGGCTCTTTATTCCAGAGCCCGTCTTTCCATTAAGGAAGAACAGTTTTCTAAGCAGCTCCCCAGTGGAGAAGCCCATTGGCCAGACCTGAATTACATACTGTTTCTTTTTGGAGCCCAGGGCCACTGGCAACGGTGAGTCCCCCAAGGGCACTCAGCTCTCTGTCCTTACATTTAGTTGCCGGGGCTTCCTGAGGATTGGAGAACCAAAGATAGTGAGACTATCCTCTCAAGAAGTTCACAGGGGGGCCTTTCCCCAGTGAGTAATGATAGCTCAGTAGCATTAGTTAATGATCACAGAGCACCTGGGGTACTCTGAGAGCACAGAGGAACCTGGAACTCCCAGGAGGGCAGGGTGAGGCCAGGGAAGTCTTCTAGAGAATGGGAGTTAATGGGAAGGGCAGCTCCTGTTTTTGCTGAATGGGGGGTAAAGTCTGGCTCAAAGTAACACTGTAGGCTTTTATTTATTTATATTTAAAGATTTTATTTATTTATTTGACAGAGAGAGACAGCTAGAGAGGGAACAAGAGCAGGGAGAGTGGGAGAGGGAGAAGCAGGCTCCCCGCTTGGCAGAGAGCCCTATGTAGGGCTCAATCCCAGGACCCTGGGATCATGACCTGGAACAAAGGCAGAGGCTTAACCCACTGAGCCTCCCAGGCACCTCAACACTGTAGGCATTGAAAACATACCACCTTGCGGTTCTGCTATAGAATGCCACTCAGCTGTGGTGGTTCCACAGATGAGGCAGTAGTGGAGCACAGTGTGGGGAACTCCGGGGAGAAGCAACAGCCTGAGCAATGGTGCAGAGGTAGGGAAATCCTGGAACGTGTCTAGGGCCTGACAAGCTGTTCACCTGGCTTCTGAGCAGGGAGCAGGAAGCAAGGTGGTTTGGGGCCAGTAAATTAAGAAGCTTGATTGTGAGGTTAAAAAGTTTTGCCTTTCTTCTGGGTGTGCAACTGGGAGCCCCTGACTGTTTTAGAAGAGGCCTGTGTTTCTGAGCATTTCAACTGGGCAGTGTGTGGAGGGGGTAAGTTCATGGTAGGGACACTCACTAGGTGACTGTTGTCAGTCTGGGTAGAAAATGTTCAAGGTGAAACATGGCCCTGGGGGTAGAGGGAAAGCAATGATGGAGAGAAAAGACTGTGCTGAGTGACACTGCTGACAGGAGGGGAGTGTCAGGATTTAGGTGTTCCATGTGGGAGCATGGGTGTCATTAGTAGACATGGGGATGGCAGGAGCATGCTCTGGGTGGTATCTGGTGGGGTGGGGTCTGAAGAGGGACATCACTCCTACACACAGTGGTGTGGACAAAAAAAAAACCAGGATAAAATCAGTCGAGTATCATGCTGGAGTTTCAGCAGAGGAGAGAGTATGTATCCAGTAATCTCTGTCAAGTCATTACCACCACTGCTTAAAACTCTCCGAAGGCTCCCCATTGCTCTTTGGACAGAGACTATTTTTTTCCATTGCCCATAAAATTGATGCACCTCTTGTGTCTCACACCCATCCTCCCTCCATGCACCACACTAGCCTTCTTTCAGTCCCACTCATGGGCCACAGTCACCTCTGTATTTCCAACACTAGTGAATAGGTATCGAATAAACTGATGTTCAACCACAGGGCCTTTGCACATGACATCCGTGCATCCATCCTTAACCATTTCCTTTCCCTCTTTGCTTGCTCAGAGTTCACTCACCTTTTAGATCTCAGTCCAAGTGTCACTTTTCCAGGAGTACCTCCCCTGACCTCCCTAACTTGGTCTGGTTTCTTTTACATGCTTTATAAATACATGTATCTCCCCTTTATGTAACTTTTCATTGACTTGTAGGAGTATTTACCTAAGGCCCATTCCCCCACAGACTACTCAGCATGGGTAAGGGAACTCTGTAATGCCCAGTGGTATTTGGAGAGTGAATTAGTGAGTGAGTGAATGAATGAGTGAATATTCCATTGGTGCCTCTGGGAAGGGATTGAGAAGTCGGTTATGCTTCAGGACAGATAGAATTTCAACAGGTGGTGTTGGTCTTCAAGAAACCAGCACAAAAAAACAAACAAAAAGAAACCAGCACAAAACTAGCAAAAGCACGGAAGAGGGCTTGATCAAAGGCAGTTGGTGAATGTCTAGGTGAAATAAGGAGATGGAAATCAAGAGAAACAAAGAGTTCCAAGGCCAGAAAGACAAGCCAATTTTTGGAAAGATCCAAATGTTGGGGAGGTCTTGATTCTTAACTTGAGTCCTGGGGAGCCATGGAGGGTGGGGGGGGAAGGGAACACCCCCAAAGCTTCTCTGTGGGGAGACAGACATGACAGGGAAGCAGGTAGCTGGAGACAGGAACTGGAAACATAAAACCACCAGGCAATTGTAATACCTTTGGTCAAACGTGCAAAGTCGGGGTGTTGTAGGTAAAAGATGAGCAGAGTGAAATTCGGATGGGGAAATGAAAGAAACTTGGCAACGGTTGGGAAGAACAAACTCAAGCCACGGGTGACTGGGCTGTGAGCTTAGAAGACTCATGTCTTTTTTGTCTTTGGATCCCTCCATAGAAAAAAGATAACTTTTCTTAGAAGTTGTGGAAAGGAAACTAATCTGGGAGCTGCATATGCTCAGAGAGGCCATAAAAACAGAGGAAATCTGGCCCAAAGACCCATCCTGTTTGGCTTATTCAGTGTCCAGTTGGCAACAATTAAAAGCACAGAGATTTCTCATAAACATCCCGTATTTCTTCAAGACTGCCCACACTGGTCACCGTGTCTCCCGGGGCACCCGTTGGCTAAGCTCCGGTGGCTCCATGTGCCTGCTCCCCAAACTCCACCTGGCCCTCATTACCTGTGAGGGCAGCTGACCGGCTCCCAGACTCTGCTCTCTGGGGTAGCAGGAAACATGACACATTCCCTCATGGATCTGGGGCTTCCTAAAATGGGGGGACACAGGGATCCGGCCTGAAAGACCTACACCCTCAAAGAAATATGATGAGACACAGGTGACAAAGAGACACGCCAGCCCTTAGGGCGCGTCCTGCCACCACGAGCACTCAGGGTCACAGGGCTCACTGGAAGCAATGAAATCACGCTGCGGTATGAATAACTACACTGGGACATATGTGGACTTCATAAAACTTTTATTGATACATTTATCATGCCGAAAAAGGTTTTTATTTAAAATTCCAATTCCATTTGAAAAGGAGGCCACAAATGATTGTTGGGGTCTCAGCCTGTTCCGGGAGGAGCCCCCACGTTCGTGAGAAAGCACGCACATTCTACAGCTACGTGATCTGATCACCCAGAACTGCATTCTGGGAAACTCCTAGAGATCCTTTGCAGGATGCCAGCTGTGTCTTTAGTTGGTAGCTGGGAAACAACAACAAAATAACTCCATTCTAAGAATCCTCAGAACATTGTTGGCTTTGAAACTTTTGACCTCAAGGATCTACCACCACCCAACCTAGGATATATGTATGCATATTTATATATAATCCCACGGAAAAAAATCACTGTTTTTGTTCCTTGCTGTTGGCACATCAGACCCTTAGGATGGCTTCAGCACACCTGGCCTTTCTTCTTGGTGGGATCCTGTGGGTTCTGGCTATGGATGGGCAGCCCTTCAAGAGCGCTTGGACTTGCTGCAAGTTGGGCACAGAAGCTGCCCCTTGGTGACAATGTACGCCCGGCCACTCAGCTGCTGCTCACAGCCCTCACAGACAAAGTGCTTTCGGTGCCAGGCCAGGTCCTCCACGCGCTGGTAGTCCTCCGAGAATATGATCTAGGGGAGGGGAGCAGAGGAAATGCACGACTCAGGTTCTGTGACTCGTAGAGACAGTGAGTGGAGGACAAGTTGTAGATGGTGGTTCCTCCTCCCCCATTCTCATCTTGACCTTTAAATGCGTCAGTGGAGAATTCTGACCTAAATCTCAGGCAGTATGTACAATATTTGGCACAGATCATGATTGCATTTTAGCTTCTTCGATGAGGAAAAAAAAAAAATTCTCTGCCACAGGCAGGTTTTACTTATCTAGCATCCATAATACTCCTTGGCCCAAATTCAGAGCCCAGCTGTGTTCAGAGATGTGATTACATACCCCGGTGAACACGGCCCAACTAAGGACCAGTGGTCACACAGGGTCACTTGGGCTTGGAATAAAGTAACACTTTGGAATATGTATATATATGCTGAGGAATCCCTGAGGAGAGCTAAACAGTGTACATCTTAAATACATTTTATGACTTGGGGGTCAAACAGGAATCGGGGAACCAGCTGCATGACATTGGGCAAATTACTTCATCTTTTTGTGCCTCGGTTTCCACATCTGTGGAATGGGGACATGAAAACTACCCATCCCACAGGGTTTTATGAGTGCTACATGTGTTACTACATAAGACGTATTTGGCATAGTGACCGTTTTATGACCTCTGTGAGCTGTTCTCTTCTCAAACATTAAATGTAGACAATGATGGTCTCTCCCAAAGGGACCGCTGTGAGATGTAAATGGCACATCACATATAAAGTATGGAGCAAATGACTGACCCACTGCAAGCCCTTAATAATGGATGGAGTGTTGTGACTCTAAGTATACTATTGTCCTCACAAAAATGAGATTGTGGGTGGGCGCCTGGGTGGCTCAGTCGGTTAAGCGTCTGACTTCAGCTCAGGTCATGATCTCAGGGTCCTGGGATGGAGCCCGTGTCACAGGGCTTCATGCTTGGCAGGGAGTCTGCCTCTCCCTCTCTCTCTGCCCCTCCCCCTGCTCATGCTCTCTTTCTCTCTCTCAAATAAAATTTAAAAATCTAAAAAAAGCGTGAGGTTGTGGGGCAGGCCTGCTGACAATCCTTTTCCCTCTTAACCTCTCTCGATCACAGTTATTGGGTAAGACCCTTGTAGGACTTCAACTTCATATGGAGAGCAATATGTGGAAGGTGAGAGGAGGGAGGAGGCAGATACTGGCTCAAAATGAAGAAGACATTTCTAACCCTCATATGTGCCAGTGATGAAGGTAGTGAGTTTCCTGTTGTCATAGGCATGCAGACAGTCGTTACCATGATCATAATTATCATTGTCATTGTTAATATACTTTAGATTTCCTCCAGCCTGAACTCATATTGGAGAGTCAAAGCCCCTTCATGGCATCTCTACTGTGTTAAGTTAATGTTTTAGTATTATACCATATCATACTGTATTATATTGTAAGACTACTAGTAGCTCCTATTAATTACTTGGTCAGGCCCTGTGCCAAGCATTTTCATGCATTATCTCATTTTATCCTCATCGTAACCCCTTGGGATGGGCCTATCTTCCTCCCATTTTGTGAGTGGTAAATTGAGGCACAGGAATTACGTAACCACACCACTAATCGTGTAGAGCCAGGTTTGAATGTGGGCAATCTGCTTTCCAGCACACACCTTCTCCCCCTCACCCCCACAGTGTTCTTCTGAGCACTTGCTAAGTGCCAGGCGTTGTGCCAGGGATAAGACCTGACAAGAACGATGTGTCCAACCCATCCTGAACAACCCCGTGAGTGTGAACTGATTTCTGCCCCACTTGGCAAATGAGGACACAGAAGCTGAGCTCTGAACCTCAGTCTTTCTATCTGCGGATCATTTCCTCAATGAAGCCCCATTCACCTTGGCCTCTGGGTCCTCTCCCATAGTCGTGGGAGTACACTCCCCACTCCCTAGCGCCCTGCCCCTGCCCCTGGGGCCTCTCACCTCATCGCAGCCAGAGCACCGGGGCCGCAGGCTCTCGCAGTAATGGCGGCCACACCAGGGCGCGCCGTCCTTCCAGAAGTAGATGAGGTCCACCAGCGGCTCAGAGCACTTGACACACAAAAAGCAGGTGGGGTGCCACTGCTTACTGTACCCTGCCCTGTCTGCGTAGACCACAGGGCTGTCGGCGGGGGCCACTTCCTTGCAGAACTCACAGACCTAGAAGGGGAGGAGGACACCAGGGATACAAGGTGGTCAGGAGAACACTGTGACACGGGTTCCAGTTTCCACTCGTCTCTTTACTTCCGGAGGGCCCTCCAGCAAGTTACTGTACCTCTCTGTTCCTCAGTTTTCTCATCTTCAGTGTGGGAAAACGACGTTGCCTACCTAGTAGGTTGTTGTGAGGACTAAATACAGTAGTTGTGAAGCTCAGGGAACCTCAATTTTTTATCCTCCAGGACCCTTTATGTTCTTACAAATTATTAAGAACCCCAGAGTGGTTTTGCTCATATGGGTAATAGCTGTTGAGATTTACCATAAGAAAAATTAAAGCTGAATTAAAAAATTAAGTAATTTATTAATTCATTAAAAAATAATAAACCAACATATTAATAGACATATTCACCATTAAAAATAACTGTTTTCCCAAACAAAAACCTTAGTGAGAAGAGAAGCACCGCCTTATATTTTTGCAAATCTCTTTACTGACTAGCTCAGTAGAGGACTGTGCTCATAATTGCTGTAGCATTTCATCTTTTGCATTATCTTGTTTTCTTTGCAATATAGGAAGAAAATCTGACCCCTCACTGGTATGAAGTTGGTTAAAGGAAGGGAGGAGTATTTTAACAGCCTTCCCAGATAACTATGGAGATTCTTCCTTGATAATATATCCAAACTGGACAAGTGGTAGTTTCTCAGAAGTCAATGTGGCCTCTGAACCAGATCAATCAACCTTTCATCCTGGTTACATTAAAACCCACTGGACACCTTGCACTTTGAATGGATCTTTTACCCACATATAATTATTCTTTAGTGACCTTTTAGTTTTAAAAGAGTTCTAGATTTACAGAAAAATTGTGAAGGTAGTAGAGAGAGTTCTCATATACCCCACACCCAATTTCCTCTGTTCTTAACATTTTAGAGTAATATGATATACTTGTCACAATTAACCAATATTGGTATGTTATTATTAACTAAAGTCCCAACTTTATTTAGATGCTTTTAGATTTTACCTAATAGCCTTTTTCTATTTCTAGGATATGTTACCTTTAGGGTCCTCTTGGGTGACTTCTCAGACTTCCCTTGTTTTGTTTTGTTTTGTTTTTTTGTTTGTTTGAGAGAGAGAGAGAGAGCACGTGCACATGCGTGAGGGGGTTGGGGGCAGAGGGAGAGGGAGAGAGAGAAGCCCAGGGAAGCTTGGTGAAGCTGCGGGACTTGATCTCATAACCCTGAGATCGTGACCTGATCTGAGAGTCAGACAGTCAACAAACTGAGCTACCCAGGCGCCCCTAGACTTCCCTTGTTTTTGATGACGTTGACAGATTGGAGAAGTACTGGTCGGTTGTTTTGTAGAGTGTTACTTTCATCATTACATCAGGAGGAAAACCACAGAAGTTAATTGCCATTCTCGTGACATACTATCCAAAGTACATACTTCATCCATCAGATCTTTTGAGTCATTTTGGAGTTACTTCCTGCCCCTCAAAACTCTGGTGATGCTGATGCTAATGGTAGCTCTATCATTTCCTTAAGACAGCTCTGCATTCAGCACTATGCTCAGGACTGGGCGCTCCTTACCGAAATGTACCCCTTACAGAAACCCTAGAGAGTTACTTCTCCTTCTAATTTAGCTCCCTTTTAAGAAAATCATTATTTCCTTCCAGACATGGCAAAACTGAGGTTCAGAGAGATTCAGTGGTGGCTCAGTAATGTACAGCTGTTAGGAGGCAAAGCCGGGATTTGAACATGGGCCAAGCCTGACCCGGAAGCCAGCGTTCTTTCTACTACACAGTGTGTAGGCATCGGTAAACTGCAGCCACGCTAAACCCAGCTGCTGCCTGTCCTTTTACCACGCACCAGCTAAGACTAGAGTTTACGCTCACCTCCAATTCAGTGAAATGTTTTCTCCCAAAAAAGAATTCCATTTTTCTCATTGGTGGACCTGTTTTATGGACTGAATTATGCCCCCCCCCCCAATTCCTATGTTCTCCTAATGTGACTGCATTTGGCGTAGGGCCTTTTAGCAGGTTATTAAGGTTAAATGAGGTCATAAGGGTGGGGCCCTACTCAGATAGGACTGGTGACCTTATACGAAGATGAGAGACCAATCACCTTCTCTCCCATTCTGTGCACGCACAGAGGAAAGGTTGTGTGAAGGCACACTGGGAAGGCAGCTGTGTACATGCCAGGAGGAGAGGCTTCCTCAGAAACCTACTGCACTGGCACTTTGATCTTGGACTCGTAGCCTCCAGAACGATGAGAAAATAGACTTCTGTTATTTAAGCCACCCAGTCTATACCATTCTGTTATGACAGCCCAAGGTGACCAATATAACCTGTATTACAAAAGCCCATACTTAATGATATTATTAGGTTTTGAATTTCAGAAACAGAACACTTGGTTGGTAGAAATTTGTTTGCTCTCTTGTTACATAAAGTACCTACATAAGATCATCAGTTTTGGCTCTTGGCCTACAGCGCCTGAAATATTTACCACCTGGCCCTCCACAGAAAATGTTTGCAGAGCCTGGCTTTAGATGAGAACTCGATCTAAGCACCAATTAATTATAGGTCAGCCCCAACAGAGATATTGCTTTGCCATGCAAAGATGAGTAGGCACATTTTGAGAGTCTAAACAATTGGCATTCTTAAGTTATAGACTTGAATTACATACTTAATATATATTCTTATATACAAAGAGGAAATAAAAGTTATGATGATGAAAAGCAGGGAAAGAAAACCAAATGATAAGGAATGCCCCATGTACTGACAGGGGTCCCTAAGCACAGCAGTTGTTGAATGGATGGCTAGATTAAAAAAAAAGTGTGTGAGTCCTTCACCCCAATGAAAACCCTGTTCCCTGCACATGATTGAGTCCCAGCTCCCATGGAGCTCATCAAAGGGTCTCAACCAAAAATAAGTGAATGATGATCATTCATCATTCATCATTCACCATCCCGTTGGCACAGCTGGGAGGTGTAAAGTCTTTGGCAAGCACTGTATGAGCACCAAGTGAATTTTCTGTCTGGCTGGCTTTCTGTATTTCACAGGACAAAATTTCCAGACCTTTTCCTACTAGCAGAAGGAACTTCGTGTCCATCCACCACCCAGCTGGGTATCACTGTGATATACTAGTGGGGCTCCTGATTCCAGGTGTCCTAGATGTTGCTTAAGGTAGAAGCAGGGGGTGGGATAAAAATGCACCTGGTTGTGTCTGGGGAACATCGGAAAGCACCCACAACCCACAGAAGGAAACAAAGGGACGGGAGGTCAGAAAGTGTAGGGGCTGTGAGCCCAGGTTATGGTTGCAGCTTCTGGAGGTAATGGGGAGCCATTACTGGTTCTTGAGGCTGGGAGCACTGTGTTTGGTTCATACCGTACCGTAGTGAGATAATTCTAGTGGTGTCGGCAGTGTGGAGGGGGA
Source organism: Mellivora capensis (assembly GCA_004024625.1). Classification (NCBI taxonomy): domain Eukaryota; kingdom Metazoa; phylum Chordata; class Mammalia; order Carnivora; family Mustelidae; genus Mellivora; species Mellivora capensis. The sequence continues at coordinate 68,170 of PISX010004946.1, read as the reverse complement.
AGGAAGAGAGAATAATCCGTGCCCACAGAACTTTGGCCCCGCCACGTCTGAAAGCTCTGTCTCAAGGTCCTCCCTCAGTGAGGAGTATCCCTTCCCTCATTGTTCCCCCAGCATCCCTGACTCATGGCCTTGTTACTACCAGTAGCCTGCCCTTTTCAAAGCAAACAGTGTCACTGCCATTTTATGAAAACAAGATGTCCGGGTAATGAGTCTTGTCAGCATGTGTCAGAAACCAGTTTCCTTCTCTGGCCTCTCAGTTATTTTCTGTACGCTTTTCCCCATCATCTCAAAGGATAGACAATCTGACAGTGTCCCAGTTATGTAAGCCTGGTAGCCCCTCAGAGACGAGGGGCAGGCTGGCAACCAAGAGTTAGAAGGCTTAGCCTGCTTGGCTCCTATGATCCAGGCCCTGCCTTTCTCTGCACAAACTTATTCTCCTACAACCTTGGTACTGAAGTTGACAATTTCTGAATTACAGTGGATGGTTGAGAGTGGAGCTAGCTGTGTGACCTTAGGCAATTTACCCAACCTCTCTGTGCCTTAGTTTTTTTCACCCAGCAGGTGAGGACACTAATAATATTAATGCCATATAGTTGTTCTTGGGATTAAATAAGATAATAGAATTAATGGACTTTATAAGGGCTCAATAACAGCTGGCCAAAATCTCCTGTTGTTTCTACCCTAGCCTTCTTTATAGAGGAGGGGCCTGTAGCTCAGAGGGGTTAAATCACTTTCCCAAGATGACAAGGACATGTTGAAGGCAGGATGTGCTTTTGGTTTGAAGGCCTGGGGTTTTTTTCTGTAACACCACAATCACGCAGATTGAGAGGAGGTTTTTCCTATCATCGATGAGCTTTGTTTTTTTCCCATCTCCAGTTTTTCCATCTGTGCATGGCCAGAGGACAGAGTTGTATGAATTGCTTTGTCAATAGCTACTCCAGACTCCGCTATAGTCAGTCCCTTCTCCCAATTCAACCCCTGTAAGACAGTGGTTCTCAGGCCTGCGTCTGCCCCAGCTCCCCCTAGAGGGCTCGCTGAGACAGACTGTTGGGTCCCATACGCAGAGTGTCTGATTCAGACAGGTCTGGGATGAAGCACAGGAATCTGCAAGCTCCTGGGGATGCTGGTGTGGCCAGGGGACTCAATTTGAGAACCACTATCATAGAGTGTCTAAAAATGACCTTAAAAAATGAGCTTGGCAAAAATGATATCACAAATTCAGTTCAGCCACAGCAAAAGCTAATTCGGATTCCTGGGATGCTTAAGTTCTAGACAATTTTTAAGAAAGCCCAGTGTGGTCATTCTCAGGCTACTTTCCCTATGAAGGAGATACTGTGGCCAAGTGAAAGTCCCTTGGGACTATGTTAAAAGGCATAGAGAAGAACACTCATCACTAGCATATCAGCTGGTCCTTCTTCATACTGTCAACCATCTACAATCAGAGCTTGCCCTCGAGAATCTTTCTAACATCTGCCATACAGCTTAGCTTACAGACTATTTTCCCCTGGGGGGAGGAGGTGTGGCATAAATCTTTCATTGGTGGAACAAAGGTGAAGTTTCTCCTTGTGCCACTGAAGTTTGGCTCTGTCCCTGTTCAAATGGTGAGAGATTCTGAATGAAAAAGGTCTAAGTGAAAAGGTTTGAAAATTCTGTACTTTGGGTCTTTGTCATGTGTGAAACCACCTGCTTGGAGAAAACTGAGGAACACTTTAGATGGCACTGCCTTGGGAGCTAAGACGCGGTAGGATTGAGGTTCCCTTGGTCATGGTGTGTGGAAATGATGTTGGCCAGTTCTTGGACATGCCTCCAACCAATGGGGTGTCTAAGTCCCTTCCTTTGGTTGTGGCCCCACCTTAATGACTTGCTCTGTTGAACAGAATGTAGTGGGAGGGATGTTACAGATTCCTGAGGTAGGTCGTAAGAGACAACTCAGTCTCTTCCACTGGAATCTTTCTCTCTACACATACCTTGGGAGTCCTGGGCAGGCAGGAAAGGAACCCCGAGACCTCTTTGCCAGGGAAGCCCTGTGGAGAAACCACACAGGGAGAGGGGAAGAGGCCCAGGGAGCCCCTCCTGGCTGCTCCATCCCAGCTGTTTGTGTCCTCCTAGCATTGAGGCCACAGACCTGTGAGACAACGAGCTTCACAAGCCTCCAGCTCCCAGCCTGCCAGCCGCTCCAAACGATGCCACATGGGCAGAGATAAAATAGCCCCACCGAACCCTGCCCAAATTGCCGATTTGTGAGCAGGACACATGTTATTTTTTTAAGCCTCTATACCTTGGGGTGTTTTGATATGCAGCAGTAGGTGACAAGAACATCCAATGTGGGCACACAGAATTATTAAGTCTTCTGAAACAGGAGTCACCGAGACACCAAGTGTTTAAGGCAACAGTAGATTAGGGACAGTGGCCAAGGGTTACGTGGCCAAAGAACTGTCTCTTAGGACCGAGCTGTGTTGGCCTTCAGAGAATGATCAACAGATACAGAGAACCCTCCGAACCAGCAACAATCTCTCTCGAGGTTGCCAGAAGTTCTGTCCCAATCATTCTGTTCTTCTCTGGAAGGCTCTTCTCCAAAGGCCTACTCAGTCTAAACCCAGAGTGCCTTGTGAAAATCTTACTATTACAATACAGTAAATATTAACACAAGGGCCTTGAATTCAGGCGCTGGGTTCTTTCCAACACAAATACTCAACAATTTATTTATAAACAGCATCTCCCCATTTCCTCTTATGGTGATTATTCACCATCTTTGCTTTGGAGCCTCGTGTATCCCAGAGTTGTGTTTTTTTTTTTTCCCCTTAGTTTCTTTCCTTTTTTGTCCCAGTGTCATTTCTGGCATCTTTAAACTCTTGTGTTCTGTTCCCCCACAGTTGTCTTCCTGAGACTCCTCACAGTACAGCGTGGGCAGGCTGGATGCCATGGTTGGGCTGAGGGCTTTGGAATGAGATTCATGTCATTGCTTCATCACCGGTGAGCACTTAGATAAGTCACCAACCTCTCTGAGCCTCAGTTTCCTCATCAGTAACATAAGGCAGGCCCTAGCCTTACATATGGTGGTCACCATTGTTGGCCAGCCATTTCACTTCACGCTTCTCCTTGGGGCAGATAATTGAATATGGAGCTCTCTGCCGAGCAAGATAACATGTTAGGCATTTCTAACTGACTCTCCTTCACTGTTTTTTTTTTTTTTTTTTTTTCTGATAAAGGGGGATGTGGAACCAGGAAGGTTTCATAAATGCTACCCTCTGAAGAGAGGCTATCAGCCTGGGGTGTTCTCAAATCCAGCTTTGACAAGTGTGTAGGCAAGGACTGGCTTCCCACCAAAGGAAAAAGCCTTACATGGGGTCGTCTCTGTTGCAATGGCCATGCGTGGTTCCTGCAGCTGCATAGGAGCTGGGGAAATAGAAGCTTCCACTTGCTGGAATCCTAGTGGGGTTTGGGGCAAGGCAGGCCTCTGTTCTAATTCTGGCTTAACCACTCACAAGCTAGATGACTAGAAAAAGGGGAAAATTATATTTCGTAGGAGAATTCTTATAATTCAGTAAAACAAACAAACAAACAAACAAAAACCCAACTATGTGAAGCCTTTGGCATAGTCCTGGGCACAACCTAGACAATTAAGGGATGGCAACCAACATCACCAGTATCATCATCCTATTAACCTATAACAGCAGAATGAAAATGGATAAAACCAAAGTAATTCATAAAAAGCTAGTAACCATCCTTTACAGTGGTTCTAGTTCTGGGGTTAGCAAACTACATCTGTGGGCCAAATCCAGCCCACCACTTGTTTTTGCAAATAAAGTTTTATTGGCACACGACTACAGTCTTCTGTTTAGATGCTGTCAATGGCTGTGTTAGAGCTACAAGGCCAGAGTAAGTAGTTGTGACAGAGACCGTATGGCTTGCAAAGACTAAAATATTCACCATCTGCCTTTTACAGGAAAAATTTGCCAGCTCCTATTTTAGTCAATGGAATATGATGCAGCCCAGTCCAGGAAAAAAAAAAAAAAAAGATGCTTGTGAAGCCTATGTGGCAACATGGAAAAGTATTTTCTGTGGGAAAAAAAAAATCCCTTTAATGTCATTAAAACATCTCCATTGTAAAGGAGGAGGGAGGCAGATGTGGAGAAGCTTGGTAACCATGGTGATTTTCTGGGCCTTTTGGCCTGGGTCCTCCAGCTCAGACAGGGCTCAGGATGTGGGGGTGGGGCACTGGTTTCAAATTCCCGGAGAGGGGCTGGCAGGAAAGCCAGCCTGCCCAGCCCACAAGCCAAACATCTGCTGCACAAAGGTTTGGAAGTCCCTTGCCCACAAATATGTCCCTTGTTGGGGCTGGAGTCAGGCTGAGCTGCCAGCTGCTGTCAGTTTCCATCAGAGAGGCAGAGCTCGGTGGGAGGGGTGCTGCAGGGAAGAGCCTGGGTGGGGGGCACCCGGCGGGGATGATAAATACTAAAGGGTGGAGATTACATCCACTGCTATGTTCTAGCTTTCTTTCTCCTTTCTTCAGTTACAAGTTCGGGGTGTAGGGAGAGGCGGAAATTCCACGCCCAGGAAATCCGTATATTTCATTTCTGAGAAAATACCAAGTAAGCATTCTCAAGGCAGGGAAATGGTTTGGTGGGGCTGTTAGCAATCAGAGCATTGAGGTCGTTGCCCTTGTGGCCCAGGCACTCATAGGTTCCATCCGGGTGGGAGAAGTGGGGAGCAGAGGGCCTAGAAAGTGGATACAGAGCTTTGCCATTCTGGAGTGAATGTTCCAAGTTGCTGGAGTTGGCAGTTCCCTGGCCCACCCACTGTTCTAGGGCCTCACCCCTAACTCAGCCCAAGGGGGCATTTCCACAGGGGTGATTTGAAAAAGGCCTCTGGCAATAGTGTTCCTCTGGTCTGGATAACACTTTCCTCTGAGCACATTTTGGTGGAGGGGCTTGGTGAGGAGACTCCACGGTCTGACTCAGCTGGCATCTGGCCCCTCCCAGGCTCTCTGAGGAAGAACATCATGGTGGACAGGCTGACAGTAGCTTGAGGGAGCCAGGCGAGCTCACTGGAGAAGTGCCCTGCGGTGTGGGCTGACTGCAGCACGGAGGGAAGGGAGCCTGTGGCCTCAGGCTGCTGAGTAGTGCGGTTGCATGGGGCTATATGGCAATGTCTAAAGCCATTCTGTGTTTCCAGAACTCCCCGCAGACCATTCAAGGAATGGGAGAGTGCTGTTCCGTGTCCTCAAAGCTGGACTGCGTAAGCCAGCAGGCCAGAAACATCTAGAAAATGCCACTGTTGTCATCTCTTCAATCCTCACCATAGGCCTCTTTGGTGATATCATTTTTCCTGAGCTTATATGTAAAACTCTTTTTATACTCCTTAGCAGTGGGTCTCAAAGAGTGACTCCCAGATCAGCATCAGCATCAACCTGGGTGCTCAGTAGAAAAGCTGAGTCTCTGGGTCTACCTGCCCCTATTAAGCTGGGAGCTCTGGGGTAGGGCCCAGACCTCTGAGTTTTAACCAGCCTTCCCTGTAATTTTACTTTAAGAACCACGGCCATAGTCTACCAAAGGCTTTCGGAAGTCCCACCACAAAGAAGCGCATGTACTGTTGGTCACTCTACTGTCTCCTAAATTCACGTGGCCGTGTAACCCATTTATGATCTAATATCCATTAGCTTTCCAAGGAACACTCTTTGGGCAACAGGAAAGATGGGCCTGGGGTCTGACAGAAGTTGGTTCAAATCCCACAGCTTTTCTTTAAGTCCCTGGGTGGCTGGGAGTTTTAAATCAGATACTCTAGTGCTTAGCACTACCCTTGGTTCAGGGAAAGCATGCCACATCGTAGCTGCTAACGTAGTAATAATGATCATTCTTTGGATAAGAAACCATACTATGTCACCAATATAGTTCTAGGAAAATAGGTTTCATGTGCCTTCCTTTTGCCTCCATTCCCCCCTGCCCCCACAAATCGCCATGTGGATTTGGGCTGTCAGTCTGAGTTCTACAATTTCCTCATCAGGGGAGCAAAAATCAGGATTCCTGCCTGATGCTTGGCTCTGGTAAACTGTCCTCCACTGCCCATTTATGGGAGACAGAAGGCCCAGCACATGGATGGCCAGCACCCATGTCCACTTGACTTGGCTACTCACTGGGGAGCACACATCCGCAACTAAATTTGGGGCTGCTGGGGACACACTCTCTATGGTCTATGCCTATCTAGCTGCCTTTGTAGGATTTGCTCCTGGAATTCAAGGAGATAAACAGGGACTTATAAATAAGAGCTCCCAGCCTCCTTTCTTCCTGGAAGACATCATAAGCAGGGTTTTGCATCATATAGTAGGAAAAGTATAGGATCCAGGTCCTACTCCTTAGAAACTATGGGACCTTGGAAAAGTTACCTACCCTCTCTGAATCTCTGATTCCATACCTGCAAAATGGGGTCGGTGAAATTCACCCCACTAGGCGATTGTATGAATTAAACAAAGACCCTGACAGAGAGGGCAGGGTCTCTGGCCCAGAGCAGGTGCTTAATAAACGTGAACTTGAATCCCCGGGCAACATGGCCATCTAGATTGTCCCCATCATCCGAGGCTCTGTTTAGTTAGAACGCTCACTTGTTCATCCATTTGTTCATTCATTCATGGTTCACATATTTATTGTGCACCTACTCTCTATATTGATGGCATCTGCTGAAGATACAGAGATGAAAAAGACAAGCCAGCAGCACCTAGAGGGGACATAAATGCATGTAATACAGACCTGAATTCACTATTACACAACTAGTTATCTAAGCAAGATTGGGGTTAGGGTAAGGAAGGAGAAGGCTGTCTTCTCCAGGCAGCCCAGCCCAAATAATATGGACTTCCTTCAAATTCCCCATTCATTGTCTGATCTTGTTGTTTATATACTTCTAAACTGTCACAGCTACTTTCTAAAGTTGACGGTAGGCAGAGACCTGGGATCTCAGGCCACCTTTGCTCCACTTCCATGCTGTGCAAATATGTGGGGCTGAGTCAGGGGTAAAATATGTTCTCAGATCAGCATATCTCTCCTGGGAATGGCAATTGGGAAATGTCATAATGACTTAAAGAGATCACCTTCCAAGTTGGAATTAGGCAGTATTCATGCTTAAAGGACAGATGACTATTTGGATAGAGGGCTGGATGGAGAGGAGAATAGTTTATGAAACATGGTAACTGGATCTAAATTTTCTTTTTAAGTTGCTGGGACATGTATCCTTCCTGAGCAATAGGTTTTTTCGACACCCTTTCCAAATTTGTGGTAGGGAAAATAGGTTTTCTCTTTTGTCTTCAAGTTCTCAGATTAGGGGCACCTGGACAGCTCATTCGGTTAAGCGTCTGAGATCATGATCTCGGGAATCCCAGGATTGAGTCCCACACCGGGCTCCCTGCTCCGTGGGGAGTCTGCTTCTGTCTCTTCCTCTGCCCTGCCCTCCTGCTTGTGCTCTCTCTCTCAAATAAATAAAATCTTTCACAAAAAGAAAAAAGTTCTCAGATTAACAGTGTGAAGCCCCAGTTCACTGGATGGCAACCCCAAGTGAATGTGCCAACACATGGGGGTCAGACATGCGGGATGCAGGTTTTGGATGACAAGTCTGAGTCACTGCAGGAAAGAAGGAGCCTGGCCCTCCCTGAGTGTACAGACAGCATCATCGGGGCTGCCATTTCCCTGGGATGTCTGGCTCACACAGGTGACGGTCAGCTGTTACCAGCAGGGCAGATAATTGGCTTGAGGGCTCCCTGTATTGGGACATTGATCTGTAAATCGCAAACAGAGGCAGTTGAGGCCAGTTGGCTGGTGGGGGCAGAGGACAAAAGGTAGAAGGGGGTCAGAGACCAGGAAAGAGCAGACATCCGTCCTTGGTGGCACCTGCCTCAAGCTAGTCCTTCCACCTCCTGTGGGATCAGACAAACCAATCCATGAGGCTTTCGCCTCCCAGACACTCTGGCTTCTTCATTTTCTCCTCAAACAGCCCCCAGGAGCTCACTCCCTTACAGTGTATCTTCCCCATACTCCTCAAGGATGCTTCCCAAAGCACAGCTCAGATCCTGTGACGCCTCCCACCGACAGCCTGCCATGGCTCCCTGTGGCCCTCAGAGGGATGCCAGACGTCCCTGCTATTCTCCAGCAGGAGGACAATGTCCTCTGCCTGTTTGGTTTCCTGGGCTTGGTGGACAGGACAGGCTAGTCAATACATGAGTGAAGAATGGATGGCTTGCTGCTTCGGGAAGCATGCCCCTGCTGACTGTGCCAGCTTCGTGTCCCCATACCCCCGGCGCAACACGCTTTCAGACACACGAGACTCAGTTCCGCCCTCTGGCTCTGCCACACTCTCTGGAACTCAGGCCTTTTGTACATGCTCACCTCTTGAAGGCGGCCCAGGCCTTCCGTGCCAGGCCTGAAGACTTGGACACATCCTGGTTATTCCTCCCAAGCTAGGCAGGGCCTCAGCTCCTCCTCCAAGCTGACCCTCACCCCAACCAAGGTTAGATGCCCTTTCTGTGACAGTTTGGTTGTCTGTGACCTTCCCTGGACGCTGAGCCTCCCAAACACGGTGATCGTGTTATTTTCCGCAGGACAGTGCCTGGCCTGAGTAAATGAGCACCCCATAAGCTGCTGGTGGGATGAACACATGAACGACGGCGTGAACGAGGGGAAAAGCCTGGAGCTGGGGCCATGACTGCGCAAGCCCTGGGGACTGGGAGTTTCAGCCACACCGGGAGGCAGGGGAGAGACTTACGTATTCTTTGGACGGGTCACCGATGCTGCCGTTGGTGGTTGGGGCGGTGGTCTCCGTGCCCTCTGGCTTTTCCTGCTGCTTCCCCTCCTCCTTGGGCAAGCCCCCTTGCCCAGGGAGGGCCACCTCTCCCACGCCCAGTGCCTCGCTCTTGTATTGCTTGACAAACTCTTCCATCACTTTCACCTCATTCTCCAGAAGTCCACGGCAGCGAGAGGGGTCCTGGTCGTAGATGGGGAGCTGGTGCATGAGTTGGCGGCGGCGGTAGTAGGCCCCCTCGGTGCCCGTCACTGGCTGCTTCTCCTTCGGGATGAGCTCCATGTACTGCAGGCCCTAGTGGGGAGGAGATAAAGCAACTGGGATTGGCACGCACCCATGCAGAGATCTGGAACTGGCGAAGTTTCCAGCTTCTTTGGGTTTTCTGCAGAACCGGAGAGCGGTCCAGGCAGAAATGCTGGGAACCTGGCAACACCCAAGAGAGGCCTGAATAAGTTCCACTCTGCCTGCATTGTCACACATTCACATTCTGGGTGAGAATGGTGTACGTGAAGTCAGTGTTCATTTTAGATTATTTTGGTGTGGCGATACAGGTTGGTTTCCTTCAACACTGAACATTTTTACTTCATTTACCTCATAGCAATGCTCCTAATTAAAAAAAAAAAGTCGATCTAGTTTAAAATTGCTTTTCTTGGAAAAGTATAATTAAATCATTAGAGGCATAAGATGTTTCATGGTTTATTAATTTAAAAACAGGCAATGGCACCTTCTAATAGAATGAACTGACAAGGTCTCAAGATAGTAATATTTCCACATCAATATGATGGGTAACCATCTGAATATTAATATGTTCATAGATACTGTCCAATTTGGCTTTTTTTTAAATGAACAGTAATTTTGTGCTTGGGTGGTGCCAGGGATGGGAAGATTTGGGGGGGATAAAGGTCAAGGCCAGACAGCCTGAGAAAGTGTGAAAGGCAAACTGTTTATCCTTGACAACTGTCCTCGGCTTCTGGGCTTGCCCCTGACACACCTACCAGGTTGCCTGATTCCCGCTGCCCAGGTGGCCGGTTGCCATATTTACCCTCTTGGAACCTGCCTGCTCCATATCACATCAGTTGGGGCTGGACTCATTTTGGGACTGAATTGTTAATCAACATGGAAAATCATGCAGCAGTTCATAACAACAACCCATGCTGTGGCCTGATGTTAGGGAGTAGGGATGAGGAAGCTGAGGGAGGGGCGTACTAGTCCAGAGCCCGGTTTGCTGAGTTTCATAATCAATGAATTTCAGATGAGAGCAGTTTTGGAGAAGGGAGAGGCAGGTGACCCATGTTCCTGTGGGACTCACGATGTGAGCGGCTGTGGATGCCCCTTAGGGGGCTCCGTCCTAGATCCTGGAATATCTGGCTGAGCCTTCTTCTGGCTCTGTGGGCTCACGGCACACCCTGATACCATCCCTTCATTTGCATAGTCCCCAGCACTTTCCCAGGTGCTTTGCTGGATATAGGACCTGGCCTGGGTGGTGGACAAAGTCTACCAAAGGCTCTAGCTCCTGGCCTGCTGTTGTTCTCTGTGTAAGGCTAAGCAAGCACTCAGCTTCCTGGGCCTCAGTTTCATCATCTGCAAAGTTTGGGGTAGACTGCATGATCTTCAGGGTCCTAACCCCTATGAGAAGTCTGTGGTGACCTCACTCAGTCCTTACCTCTACTAGGAGAAAGGAGTGGTAGCACCGACCTGAGTCTACAGGTCAGGAAAGGGCTCAAGGAGCCCATGGATTCGGGTTGGCCCAAGAGGTAAATACCCTGAACCCCCACACATGGACGAACAAGAAGCATCGGGGGCCACATAGCTGACTGCGTGTCCGGGAAGGGCTGACTCCTGACTCTGGGGAAGATAGGGGGGAATGTGATTTTTCTCTGGGTCAGTATGAAATTGCAGGGGCTTCCAGCATGAACATGCCAGGCAGGGGTGTGTGTAAAGAATCTAATCTCACACTTTGGGGTGCACGAGAATCCCTGGATGGCCTTGTGACTCTGACTCAGGAGTCTGTGAGTGGCTGAGAAGTGAGCACTTTTTCAGGTCCTCCTGGGTGAGTGTGAAACAGGTCCTCTGAGGATTGGGGGCCTCTCTGGGGACAGTGGGTGGTGGGATAGGATGTGACCATTAGCGGACAGGGAGAGCAGCAGACTTGCTGGTTACAGGCTGGGGCAGGGCACAGGGCCCTGGGGAGACAGGTTAGGGACCGCCGTGGGGGGCAGGTACCTATCCCAGTCCTCCTGATCTTGCCTGGGGCCCAGGATCTATGGCAGGATTTTGGAGATGTAGAAACAAGAGCATTGCTCACTGTGCCAGAATGGGCACCCAGACTCGGCCAACATCTCCTTCATTCCAAGCGTTGAAGCAGTTCCAGCACATGTCTGACGGAGCTCACGGGAGCATAACCTCTTCTCCCACGAAGGCTTCCGACCGCCCAGGTTGAGTGGCTGAAGGCGTGGTGGGAGGAGCTACCTACTCCTGCTTCCTGTGATCTGGGCACCCTTCCACACGCCTGACCCATGCTTACCCATTTAGTTCTCACAGAACCCTTAGGAGGAAGAAACTAATACTACCCCCTCGAAACCCTGAGGCCCAGAGAAGGGACCTCCCGACATTCCCACGACTCCTCTGTGATAGAGACAGCTTGGCACTCAGCAGCCTGGGTCTCCACCGGTGTCTACAACTTCTCTACAAGATGAACAATTTGCCAAGAGAAAACCATTTCCCCTAATCTCTAGGGGAGTTTCCTGTGATCTTCATTGAGGGTGTGGAGGCTGTGTAAGCCCCTCCTAGGGCCACGATTCCCTGTCCCTGGATAGGTCTGTGACTCCTCCTTCACAGCAGGTGTCCCTCCCTGCTTAGAGATCCTGCGGGGGTGGGGGGGGGTGCTGGGCTTCTGCAGGTGCAGGCCACCTGCTTGTCCATCCCCACGTTCTGTGTCCTTTCTTGGGTCTGTCCTAGCTACAGGTGTTTGTGGCCTGCAGAGCTAGAGGATTCCTGGCCAGGACCCTGGAGACAGGGAGTGTTCCTTCCCCAGGAATCCAGGGTTCCTGTCACAGCTCAAAGCCCCAGCAGGGCACCGTAGTGTGCGGCTGCCAGCGCCGTGTGTTCCATGATGGCTGGCCCTGCCCGGCTGGCCCGAGCAGCCAATCACACACCTGCAGCAGACTCAGCTTGCTGACCCTGGGGAGGCTATTAGAGTCCGCCGCCAAGCACATCGGTTGGCATGGGCTTGGGGAGGGGAGGATGGGGACAGACGACTGGGTCAGAGTCAGCTGCCTGTGCCGCTCAGAGCTTGTAAGAGAATCTCTCCGGAATCTCTCCAGGAAGCTGATTAAGGTCATGTTCCCAAAACCTTTAGCAAGAGCCCTTTTCTCGGGTTGGTTTAGGTTTCGAGTTTTTCACGAGGGCCTTTCTGAGTCATTTGGTGCTTTGCTGTCTGGCTGGGACATCCTGGGTGAAGAGGTTCCCAGAATTGGGCTTTAGGGCAGAGAGAAAAGTGGAAAAGAAAGGTGCTTTATTCCCAGGGCTGGGCAGTGGAAGGCACATGGACTCTGGAATTGGAAGACCCAATCCTGCCTGTTCTTTCTGCTTCTCCAGCTGTCAGGCAGGGACAGTCAATGGGCTTTATGGTACATGTCAATCCTAGTCAGTAGTAGCTACTGGGAGTGCTGTGTCGAGGAGGATTCTGAGGTCCAGTGAGGGCTCCGTGGGAGACAGTGCCCTGACTGACCAGCAACATTTGCTGTTATGGGAGTAGAGGAGGAAGTATGAGTGCCACACCCGCAGAGCCTCCTCAAAAGCCTCTGTTTGCTCTCCTGTAAAATGGGGTTATTATACACATAGGGAGTGGTGAGGTATTGATGATGTATCTGTATGTCTATATCCATATCCGCATCCATCTATCTATCTAGAATGCTCAATGGATGCTGGTTCCCTTCATCTTTTCCTCCTTGCCTTCTCCCAAATCCTGGCTAGCCTTCAAAGATTTGCTCAAGTCTCTCCCCATTCTAAGAAGCCTTCTCTTAAAAGTGCTAGTCCAAAATACCTGCTTCTTTCTGCCTCTCCTACCTGTCTTGTTCTCCTGGCCTGGCTTGGTAGGGAAGAACCTAAGCTTTGGAGTCAGGGAGGCCCGAGTCCAAGGCCTGGCTCTGCCATTTAAGCCAGCTGTGGGACAGCTGGCTAGTTGTTTCACTTCTCCAGGCCTCGGCTTCCCCCTCTGTGGATAAGTGTAGTCACGGTACGTCCCTAACAGTGTTGGAAAATTAGGTGAGACCGTGCCCGTACAGCTCTTAGCGTAGTGCCTGGCACACATAAGTACTCAGTAAATATTAACCATTAGGTTTACTGTGACTAGTCTTTAAAGGCTTAAGAGTTTCTCCATTTTTTATTCTGGTTGGGAGGGATGACAGCAAGATCCAGTCCCATTTCCAAAATACAATCAGTCCCAATCACTTGGTAATTAAAAAAACAAAAACAAAAAAAACCATCCGGAGGGTGAATGGGAAGGGAGAACTGTCCAATCTCAGAAAGACAACTTGCTCAGGCAGGCCAGATGCGGGGGAGATAGAGGGCCCTTTATACCATGTGGTTTTGTGAGCCAGCATTAATCACAGCCTGACGATGCCTTCCTCTGATTAGTTTGGGGCCGAAGTGTTTGGGGTTTTCACCAGCCAGTTCCTGACGCCCACAGCCAGTTCTTTTACAAGCTGCTTGCTTTAGTTTCCACTGACATCTTGGAGGCCTGCTTGATGGCTTACCCAGGCCTGGGCGCTGGAGGCAGACCTGCATTCAGAGCTGCCCGATATGTCCCAGCACTGCTGTTGTTGGACGCCATCCTCCGTGGCCCGGATGTGCCCCTGCCTAGCCCCTCCAACCGGCGAAGGCCAGTTAACCATGCTGTGTTTCCTTACACGTAAAGTAATTCCTACTTCACGGGGGGCCTGAGCTCACAAATGCTGACATACTCTTTTAAAATACGTCTTCAGAAAGTAGAGCTTTCAGAAAAGCATCTCGCCAGTCTTCACTTGATCTAGAAGGGGTTCCTCCCTCCTTTCCCCCACTTAAGCACAGCTGAGAACTGCACTGCTCAGACTCTCTATGGTGAAGGATCAGGTTTTTGTTTGATTTTTCCACCCATTGCAGAATGATTTGTAGGCTCACCACATGAGATGAGCATGTAGCTCATGCCACATGAGATTTCCACGTGAGTCTGACCACAGTGGAATTCTGTGCAGTGAGAGGAGGTCTCTGATCACATGCTTGGATGTCAACTGCTACTAAATTTCCCCAGCATTTCTTCTCAATTTCTGTACCTCTCGCTGTGGGCCAATCACAGGATTTTGTGGCAGTGTCGGTCCACGGAGTGCATGTGGCCAGGAGGGTGACAAGGCACAAATACTCCTCAGACCTACTATGTGTGCTGCATGGTGCAAGGTGCTGGATAGCCTGGTACATGGGATGGACATGGTGTCTGCCCTTGTGGGCCTTGCTTCACTCTAGTGAGAGAGATGATAACTAAGCAAAAACGCACATTAGACAACTGCCGCTTATAATCAAAGCTTCTAAAGAAACACTGGAGAACTGGAAGGAACAAACTGTAGCTGGAGGGTAAGATTGGGTGGTTAGGGAAGGCCTCTCTGGGACATGACTGTCAGGAAGACCCAGCCATGCAAAGAACAGGGAAAGGACATTTCAAGTAGAGGGAACAGCAAGTGCAAAGTCCCTGAGGAGGGCAAAAGCCTAGAGAGATCCAGAGCAGGAAAGAGGAAGGTCAGGGCATTGTAAGGTAATGAGTGGGGGGTCAGGTCATAGCTGGAGCTGTAGAAGGAGCCTGTGGGGTATGACCATGTAGGACTCTGAAGCCTCTCCTTTCTTCCCCAGAAGAGATTGAATTAAAATGCATCTCTAAAACTATAGGACATTTTTAACCCGTGGAAATCACTGAGGCCCCTGCTATTCCAGGTGTGGTCTGGGGGCCTGTAGAACCGGCATCACCTGGAAGTATGTGAGGAGCACAGTCTCAGCACCAGCCCCAAGCTTACGAGATGTGTTTCTGCAAGCTGTCCAGGTGAGGTATATGCCTGCTGAAATTTGAGGGGCATTGCTCTGGCCTGTGGGGTCCTGAAGGTGGCTGCATCTGGGATTACCTGGGAAGTTAAATGCCCATGTCTGGTGATTCTGTGCCAGTGATCTAGAGCTTCTGATTTAATGGTCTGCACTGAGGCCTGTGCATTGGGACTTGTTAGGGGTTTTTGTAGTGGGCAGCCAGGGTGTGACCTTGTCCTTCTCTGGGTGCCTCTGCCCCAGGGTTGTGTAAAGCTAGCTTGGCTCTCCCTTCCAAGCCCAAGAGGCCTCTGCTGTTGGAGAGGGGAGAGGACTGTTTCTGTGCTCCCCTACAGGCCTGCAATAGATACATCCCAGGCCACTTTGAGGGAAAATGAACATCTCACACATGAAGACGAGAACTCTGAGAGTTTGGAATGATAAACCATCCTTTGTTCAGAAGTGCGGAGCCCAAAGGGAACCATGAACAACCCTGGACTAGACCTGGAAGGACCCGTAGAATTCATAGACACACTTCTATCCATTTCATGGATGAGGAAAACCGAGGCCCAGGCAGTTTTCAGCTCAAGATCACGTAACAAGACCGGAACAGGTTTAGAACCAGAGCTATTCCTATCATTTCTATAATTTTTCCCTCTTCTTACCTTATCTTTGACATTCACGCATGACTAACATTTACAAGGATAGGGAAACAACCTCTTGGTTGGAGGAGGCTGCCTTACCAGTTTCTGGGTGACTCCAGGGGGGGCCCACTCATAGGTGATGGTGTCAAAGGTGGGATCTTTCCCAGTGGCAATGGGATTGGTCATGATCATCCGATTCCTCTTGTAAATCCGGATGCCATCTCCGCCTTTCACCCGGGCCGTGAGGGTGGAATACTTGGAGTCCATCAGCAAGCGGCCAATTTTCCGGTCGTCTTCCAGCTCAGAGTTGAAGCAGTGGTCCTCGTGGCTGCATTTGCACGATTTGCATATTTTCCTGGGGTGAGAGGTTAATTGGGACACGTGAGATCTACCTCCAGAGGAGAAGAGCAGAGTCTCCTGCTGATAGCATCTGCCTTTTTGAAAGCTGTTTCAGGGTTCAACTTTAGTAACTTGGAAGGGTTGGCAGCAGACAAATGGAAACCTGAGACCAAAAGGCCTCTGGGATTGGGAACTGCATTTGGGAGACTATTAGTCTATCTGTCGGGAATGTGGGATGTGACTTCTGCTGGTTAAAAAGAACAGCACATTTTTACTCACTTTGGGTGTGACCGCAAAGCCTGGTTCATTCATTAGAGATGCGAGAAAGCAGGAGTCTTTATGACTGGTGGGCTGAACCCAGCCCACCACCTGCTTGTGTAAATAAAGTTTTATTGGAACACAGCCATGATCATTCATTTACATATTATCTGTGGATGCAGTTGGGCTACAATGGCAGAATAATTGCAACAGAGACTGTGTGGCCCACAGAGCCTAAAATATCCATGATCTGGTCCTTTATAAAAAAATTTGCTGACCTCTGCTCTAAGGAATTATTGAAATTGTCTCCCAAGATTCATGAGTTTGGAGCTTCAGCAACTTTCAGCAATTAAGCATTCATACTGAAGTTAGAATACAACTAGAAATTTTCTTCAAGGAACAGGTGGATAGGACCCAGGGGGACGGGAATGAGCTCAGAAAACTGCTTGGGCTAAAGAGATTGATGCTCACTGTCCAGGCTTTGTGGTGAGACCGAGAGAAAGAAATGCATCCTGGGGAAGCGGCAAATTCCCTGGAAAGCATCATGCTTCTGTCTGACAATTAAAAACGAAAACATCTGGCTGCTTTGTGCCATGATGTTAAGGTTTCGAAATCCGGACTGTTCCCGGTATAGTGGAAAACCGCTTCTCCCTTTCAGGCCTGACACCTGAGGTGCGCTGTATCTCAGTTGCTCTCACGCATGAGGTTTAAGAGCTTGTTAAGCAAAGTGAACAATGTCAAGACCTGCAACAGGGATTAGGCAGGCCCAAGAGAGAGGTTGCTGCAGTAGCATGAGCCCCTCACAGCCAGGCATGCCTGTAGGAATCCTCCTTTTTTCCCCATCAGTACTTTATTTTTCTTTTTTAAAGATTTTTTAATTTCTACATTTGACAGAGAGTGAGAGAGAGAGCACAAGTAGGGGAATCAGCAGGCAGAGGCAGAGGGAGAAGCAGGCTCCCCACTTAGCAGGGAGCCCCATGCAGGTCTCGATCTCAGGACACTGGGATCATGACCTGAGTGGCCAACACTTAACCCACTTAACCGACTGAGCCACCCAGGCACCTCTTCCACCAGCAGTTCTAAACTAAGGTCACACCCCCCACCAGCCATGTAGCAATGTCTGAAGACACTTTTGATTGTCATTGCCACCAGGGGCTGCTACTGACTTCTATAGGGTAGAGGCCTGGGGTGTGGCTGAACATCCTGTAATACAGAGGACAGCCCCCTCCACAACAAAGCATTATCCTGTCCAAAATGTCAGTAGTGCTGAGGTTGAGAAAGCCTTGTCTAATATAAAATGAGGGCGGCCCCACTGCAACCTTCCAGGAGCCTATAGCTGGGGTGGGAGAGGGAGATAAAATCAGACGGACACTGTAACACGGGGTAAGTTTGCCCCCTGTGAGGGCCGCATAGGTTTTGGGGTGGTCCTGCTGGTCTGGACCAGTTTCCCCAGCATGGAAGTATGGGGCACATGGAAAAAGGCTCAGGGTGATAAGTGTGGGAGACCGTGGGTTACAGAAGGTTAAACACATGTCTTGTTTTTAATGCACTGATGTACAGCGTGACTTTAAGGCAGGGAGAATGCAGCCCTTCCAATGTTATGTGAAGAGAAGCTTGCGGTCCAAGTTCACATTCAGTGGGCTACAATTTGAGAAATGGTAAAATCCGTGATCGCAAGGATAATTCCAGGAATCTAAAACAGAATATGACCCTGAAGGTGATGCAGGGCAAAACCAAAGTCTTTTCTTTTGTTTTCATAAGAAGGGGTTGCTCATTTTACAGAATTGGGGCATTTTATTCATAATAAATATTCTCTTGCCTCTCCCTTTTACGAGCCAGGCATGAAGGAGGCTTTCTCTAGAGTAGGGGATAGCACTTCTGGTTTACATGTGGGGAGTGACAGCAGCAGAGGAGGAAGTGGAAGGAGGAAGAGGAAAGAAGTGGGGGAAAGCCTGGTGGCCCATGAGATCCTCTGAGCCCCAACACCTTCCATGCATGGAGCTGGGTAGGGAAGCTACCATTTGCTTTTTTGATTAATGAAACTCTCAGGATGCTATTAGAGATATAGCAAATGCAAAACAGTTTGAAATAGAAAATGCTGATGGATATGAGATATTCTTCTTTCTCCCTTTACTCATACTATCATGTTGCCAGGCACTGTTGCTGGGATTCTATAGATGAGGAAGACACCTCTTAGCCCCACTCCCCTCTTTCAGGCATCCAGACTGAAGGGGACACAGACACACCCAGAAAGATCCTCAGTGGTATTAACATGGCTGTCCTGGGCTGCCTGCAGTGGCAGAAAAGGCAAAGCCTTGGACTCCGACCCCAGCCTGAACAGCAGCCCAACACAGGTCCCCGGTCGACTTTCTTATCTGACAGTGAAAGAGCTGGTCTCCATCAGGAATCAGCTAACTACATTCCATTGGCCGAATCTGGCCCATACCCGACTTTTGTAGAGCCGGGGAAGTAAGAACAGTTTTTACACTGTGACATGGTCGAAAAAAATTCAAAAGAAGATTACGATCTTCTGACACAGGAAAATGAGATGAAATTTGAAATTCAGCATCCTGAAATAAAGGCTTATGGGAACATAATCACATCCATTAATTTACATACTGCCTATGGATGTTTTCACGCTACGAGGACCAAGTTGACTAGTTGTGCCAGAGGCCATATGGCCTGCCAAACCGAAAATGGTTCGAACAGGCTCTTGACAGAAAGGTAGTGGACCCTTGGTCTATTTGATGAGTTTTCAAACTTTGCTGCACATCTCAATCACCTGGGGAGCTTGGTAAACTTGGAGATGGCCCACCCTGGCCCCAGCTAGTCAGATTCCATGGGTCAGGAGTGAATTCCACTGGGCAGGGGTACTTGTAATCCTGTTCAGCGGTGATCTGGATGCCCATCAAAGTGCCAGAGTCCCTAGTCCGTGCCTTTTAGGAATTTAAGCAGCTCTGGCCAACTTTCTCTAGATTGTCTCTCTGAAAGTTCAGGAAGCCCAGCTCTTTGGGCAGAGTCATCTGTGAAGATCCACTGCCCTGGGGAGAAGAGGCAGAGCTAACACTGTCAATTCCGGGGCAGCCACCTATGCTGGTATACACAGAGGACCTCCTCAGAGAGGGTGCCGCAACGAGGGCACGGGAGAATCCAAAGAACGGCCCTTGAAGGATGTAAAATTCGGTGATCTGAAGAGCCAGTGATCTGTCTCCCATTTTTCATACCACGTCCCCTGCTTCCCTCAAACTGGGGTTTTTTCTATTCACTGAAGTCAGTGTGCATTTACAAAAAATAATAAAGAAATTAGGATTATGGTACTATAAAAAAAAAAAAGAACTCTGCTTGCAAGGAAGACTTTTATTGGGCTCTCTGTGAAAAGCCTGGAGTCTTGGACATGTGTGTCCCCCTGCCCTGAAGGGCAGGTCAGCCTCTTGAGGATGGCTCAGAAGGCCAGGAAACCTGACATGTCCATCAGGAAAGCAGGAGGCTTCAGGCTGTGAGGGGAGACTTTCCTTCTGTCTTCATGAAAGTCTACTCTTGCCCCTTTACTCTGTACCCTTCTCTCCAAGTAATTCTATCATCTGTGCCACTAATACTAATTACCATGCTAATTCTGCTAACCATGTCGATCACTAATGTGATTACAGACAGCTTGCCTGCAACTATGGATTGTAAAGCCAAAAGTGGAGCCTAGATGGGCTCCATCATTCCCATTTTTCAGATGGGAAAGGTGAGGCTTACAGAAGCGAAGTGTTCATTCAAGCTGAGTCAGCACATGAATTTGTTCCATGATTATTAGTTGAGGAACTTGCTCATTGCAGCAGGATGGCTGTCACTTGGGTCATTCAAATATCTCTCAAACTACTGAAAGTATGAGAACTGGAGCATAAATATGGTTTCTCGTGGTTTCCCTCTAAGGTTCTGGGACCTCCTTGCTCCAGTATGGCTTGAATTTAGGTCCCCACTAAAGTTATTCCAACCAAAGACAACACTTGTTACTTGGGATCTGAAGCTACAATCTGCATTTCTCAAGGATCAATTTACTTGATGTTCAAATCATTTGTAGAATTGTGGGGGGATGTAGGGATTGAAACAAAGCTGACACTCCTGCTTATAGCCCTGAAGAAAAAGGCATCGCCCTCGTGCCATAAACAGCTAGAAAACTAGACAAAATATGTTGAATGAACCTTTTCAGATGTCAGACAGCAGGCAGTAAGGGACTGATCCTTGAGCGGGGAAAACATTATTGAACTGAGTCAGTGGGTACATTCAGGGAACGTTAGTTCCTAACCCTGAGGATCCTAAAGGAGGTATCCAGGCTGTCTTTGGAGAGCTAACGAGGAGTTAGCATTGTTCTGTGACACCCTGATGGCAGATTCAGGACCAGGGGGCGAAAGGATAGGGAAGCTGACTCTCCTCAAGACCAAAAAGAGCTCGAGTGGCTAAAATAGATATGTGGGGCATTCCCCCAATGGGGAGTGTGTTCACTGTGGGAGGAATTTGTGTGGGGGATGGAATGGAGTTTGGATGACTTTGAAGGTCCCTCACATCCAGAAGACCACATGAGCTCCCGTGAGGTTGAGGACTGTCAGGGAACAGCCCTGTGCTTCGAAGGCTTTCATGACCCACAGTACTGCCGAGTGTTTGAAAGCGTGGAGGTGGGGTTCACAAAGACCCAAGCTAGAGTTCTGCCATATACGAGCGTCTCCCCGCTCCCCACTCTCAGTTTCCTGACCTGAAAATTTGAGAAACTATCACCTTGCTCAGGGTTACTTCAACATTTAAATGTAAAAGACTTGGTTCAGCTCAACAAATGTTTTTGCAATGGCCATCTCATGATGGAAGTCAACAACTCTGAGACAAATAGCTCCCAAATTTTGCTCCCTCATTGAGTGACCAAGGAAACCCTCTGGCAGAGGAGGAAAAAACTCCCTCTTTCCTCTTGTGCTCTGCAGAGGTTAGCCTCTCTCTCCCAGGGCTGCCGGGACAGTCGCACAGGCTATGCCCTGCACACCCCCAGTGGGCACCATCCATGCAGATGCTGATACTACCATCCAGGTAGTAGTGCCTGGGAGCTGAGCAGTAGGGCAGCCTTACCTCTGGTTTTCAGAGTCCTCAATGAAACACAAGAAAAACTCAGCAGATCCCAGCTGGATCTTGTGGCCCTCCCTCTCCCTCACAAGATCCCTGGATCTTGTGGCCATGCCCTGTGGGCATGAATGCACCACAGCCTGGTATTTAAGTCTCATGGACACAGTGACTTTTATTTCTAGCCCATGGCACTCTGAGATCAAAACAGGGGCGATGGCATAGTCTGGGGAGATCAACCACATGCATCAAGCCCCAGGATAGAGCAATCCAGAGAGGACCACGCACCGACTAACAACTGCCCACATCTTCCCAGTGTGGTCCTTGGTGGGCTGAGCTTGGTGGCCTCCACCTCAAAATGGTGTGTGAAGCACTAAACTCCTCTCTCATCTTGGCTCCCCAGGGCTTCTCTGTCATTTCTGAATTAGGCGAAGCAGGAGAGCATTCACTCCAGAGCCAGCCCTCTCTGAAACGCATGCATCTTAAGCAGTCCCAGCAGAGAAGAATGACCAGGGGTTCCCAGAAAGGACAGCCAAGAAATGAAGGCAGGCGGAGCCTCTCTTGACAAACTCTGTTACCTCCATGGATGTGGCTCGAAGCCCGAACACGTCCCCTTGCATTTCAAACAAGGCACACCTCTCGCTGACTGCTGCTGGCCCAAGGACATCTGGAAAAGGAGACAGAAAAGAGGGTGTTTTCCTTCCAAAAGTCTTGGGCGGGGGATCGCTTGACCTCTAAAAGACTTGGCATGTCAGCAAAGGAATTGTGTGGGGTTCAAAGGGCTTGAGATGAATAAGCCATCAGTTACTGTTTACCAAGAGTAGAGAAGACCAGACGGGAAAGGGGCCATAGGGCAGGCAAGTGTGGAAGGGTGGGGCCCTTCCCAGTAAAAATGGAACAAGGCAGGGGCTTTGGGTGCTGTTGCCAGCCAGCCACCAGGGCCCTGTTGGAAACACCCTGCTAGTGAGGGATCATCTCCTTCTTCCTCCGTATTCACCAGCTCCCCTGGTCCACTTGCCACTGGAATGGAATCTTCCAGCGAGTGCCTCCTCTCCCTCCTTTATTTGTGATTTATTGATAGGGTGTGATTAAACCAAAGCTACATGCACAAATGTTCATGCTGCCAAATGTTTATGGCTCAAAGCATAACTCAAATATTTTGCTAAAACACAGAAAATTGGGGGCGTTTGAAGTCTAGTGGTCCTGTGGAAGGAAAACAATGCATAGGAACAGGTTTTATTGTTTGTCACTAGTGGCTGCTGCTGTATTGAGACCCAACTGGCTCTCCAAGGGGGTCTTCAAATCAGCAGCTTCACAGGAAGCTCGCCAGAAACACAGCCCCCCAGGTCCTGCCCCAGCCCTTCTGATTCAGAATCTGCACTTCCACGAAATTCCAGGAGATTTGTATTACATTAAAATTGGAAAAGCGGGGGGTTCGTGTACGAATCTGCTGGCTGAGAAACTTACCTAACTCTTCACTGAGGTCGGGAGGACTTGCTACAGTTACATGAATGTAAGACCTCAGCAACTTGTAAAATAAAGGGATAGGCTCCTCATTCAAAGGACCATTGATTCATCCAAACTTGCAGTTATCATAGGTCAGGCACTGGGACTCATGGCAGGACTCGGGTGTGCCCTAGAGATACAGACTAGAGGGAGATGGAGAAACACATACTTCTCACCTCTGCTTCTGGAAGGGGCAAGTTTGAGGCAGAGGAAGCTGCCTGTTGCACAGCAGAAAGGCATGGACTTCGGAGCCTGGCAGACCTGATTCCAAATCTAGCTTCGCGACTTAACAGCCATACTGGCCTTGGACCGACGGGGCTTCATTCTCCTTACTTGTCAAATGGGTACAAAGATAATGTTTGTACAGTGCCTGTTCATACTGGGTTCTAAGAACTGGGAGCTGGTGTTATTTTGCACACAGACTTTTGGCGCACAGAAGAGGGTGTGAGTAAACCTATACAGGAAGTTCGGGGAGGCTTCTTAAAGGAGGTGACTCTGGATAGGGGTTCCGCAAAATGAGCAGGCAGAAAGGGAGGAGAGAGAAAATGTGCAAGGGCAAAAGACACGAAAGGGCATGATGCGTGGGATGTTGCAATCTGAACATCACTTCTTTACTCTCTTTGCTCTTCAGTGGGGACAAAACAAGCAGTAGAACTTGGGAGACTGTCCTCATGGCTACGGTTAGGATCTGAAGAAGTACATGAGAAGACACACTCATTCTTCTGTACCTCTTCTGTACCTCAGAGCTTCCCACAAGGACACCCAGCTCCCCGGCTCCCACTTGCCAGCTGCTGTCTACAGCATATGCCCTCGCGGACTCCGCCATCCCGACATACACTCACATCCTGTGAGATTCTGACACGGCTCTGCGGAGTAAACGCCACGTGGCATGGATTTGGAAGACAGCATGTTCACATCTGTGCCTGGTCAGAGCTGGATTCTTGTTAACACAGGAAAGCAAGAGATGTTCACCCTCCACTCATCGTCTGAAGCTGGGGGGCTTTCCTTCACAGGGAGGACTTTGTTCTTGAAAACCCTGGCATCGGACACCCTGCAAACCTCCACCTCTTACTGCTTCTGCCTCTTGTCACCTTGGATTCTACCAGCTGAAACACAGTGATCCTTTCACACATCATGTTTGAGTGATTCAGTGGTTATTTTGGAAGGTATACAACTTATGAATAAGGCTTCATTGTTGGATCATTTCAGAAAGACCCAGAGGCAGCAAAGCCTGGAAACAGAAGAGCTATGTGGAAGCATTTCATAAGTGGCAAAGCACCCTGCGTGCGAGCATTGCCGTTCTAACGAGTGGCTGATCGAACAGTCATCCTATAAGGGTAAGATTTAGTCCTGATGCTTGGCCAGAGCGCTGAGCTGCTCGATCAGGGTTTGCTTAGAAACAGTGATGCGAGGCCACACGGCAGAGCAGAGCACAGGCCTGCAGGGCTTGGGGCTGGTTCTGTGGTCCCAGCTCTGACATTTATTAGCTGTGCAGCTAGACGCAACTCATTTCCTCCCCTGGCCTAAGCTGCTCCTTTGTAAGATGAGAGAAGTGGCCTGGATCGAGATAGGTGGAATCCTGTTCCCCAAAATCGTTCTGTGAGATGTCGCAAAGGGGTCATTGATGTCTGGGAGCAGGAAGGATTTCATGATCAAGTTAAAATGGTGGACACTGGACGCGAAACGGCTTTCAGAGCCCCCGAGGTGCCAGCCCGTGTGAAGAGCAGGACGGGGGGTGGAGAACAGGCAGCTCTTGCAAGTGAAGAGGTCCCAGCTTTGCTGTCACAAGGTCTGGATTTTAATCCTAAATTTGTTCCTTTCTCCTGCTGGACTTGGGCAAGTGAGTGGACTTAGAGAGTCTCCATTTCTCCCTCTGGGAATGGAGATAATAAGAACCAACCTGCCTCGCGGAGCTACTGGGAGGGTTAAATGGGTTGCTGCAGGGAAAGGGGCTTGACAGGCACATTTTATGCTTGGGGTGTTTGTTCTCCTTGTCAGGACGCCTTGTGTAAGTGGTCTGACAGACCCTGAATCAGATGTTCTAAAAAAAAAAAAAAATTCCTTTTCCAGCTTCAGAATTCTAGGGAACTTCAGAGGAACCGCTTTCTAACTCCACACCTCATACACTTTCCTACTTGGCTTCATGTGTGTAAGCGTTGCCTCTCTGACTAAGTGCAGGAAGCAGAAAGTCAGCCTTTGTCTCCATCCTGCTCATGGGACAGTTTCCATGGTGACAGGCGTCCTGGGAGAGAAAAATAAACGGCCTTGCAGGGAAGAAGCAGATTCGGGCCATCAGGCCACACTTGCAGCCAGTTTCCTGGCCGACTGCTTAACACAATAAATAGCCATTTGTACCCCTGTGTGTCATTCATCCAGGAGCCAGACAGACCCGGCTGTGTGGGACTCAGAAAGTGATGGTCCTGTTTATTGAGAAGAGGAAAACATCAGCCAGAAACAGTGTTTCAAACAGGAGATTCTGGTTTATAAACAGTAGGTTTCTCTGATGTGGACTTTGTCTCAGATGAAAGATGGCACAGTGGCGGCTCACAGTGGCTCACAGTAGCTGAAAACAGAAGAGCTTAAAGGGAGCCATCGCTTAAAAAAAAAGGGTTCCTGGAATGTAGCGTCTATTCTATCATTTTTCCTGAGGGGAGATAACATGTTTTGACAATTTTCTTTGGCTTGCGAGAGTGGGATGTTGTGGAACTGAATGGCGTCAGGGACTTAAAAGGACTTATTAGCTCAGGTCAGGAGCCCTGGGGACACAAGGGCTGGGGGGCAACAGGGCCTCCTCCCCACTCTGAGCATCTCCATCAGGTGACCCCCCCCAGGAGAAGTCTTACAGGAGGAAGATATCACCAAGAACAAGGTAGGACAGGAACGAAGAAGGGAAGAGAAGAAATGCAATATGGAGTTTAGGAATGAATGCGGGACTCGGGGTTAGACAATGGGAGTTTTCCTCCCATATGTTTCCTCCCAGAGGAGGTTTCCTCCTCTGCAAAAGGGGTTTTCCCTGCCCCTTTTTGCCTCCACAGGGCTGTTGTGAGCATCAAGTCAGATTAAAAGGTTGTTTGTAAAGTAAAATATTTACCGTTGTTAAAACAATTATCCAAAACTATCCAAAATTATCAAAACATAAGGCAGAAAAGTAGTGGCACGTCCTTCGAGTGTCATATGGTGGCGATAATCCCCTCAAGGATTATCTAGACATATTTATTTTGCTGTACTCCCAGACTTTGTGAAGCTACATGTTAACTTGGAGGTTTTTGTCTGGCAAAGACACAAATACAAGCAGTTTTTGTCTTTTTGAAGTAGATAACCTGGAAGGTTATGGTTTATTGTCCTATTGGACATCAGCTAGTTACGTACCTAACCCATCAATCTTGTCCTAACATTAAATTGCCTATAAATACCCAACCCCCTCAAATGCTTTTTTGAACTGGTCTAAATATTTTGCTGATTACTTCATTAACTAATGAGTTGAATAAAATCTTTACTAAGTTTTATTTTGTATCTGCACAAGAGTCATGATTTTATGTTTTTGGAAATTCTATCTTCACCCCATCGCATGTCCTCCTGACCATCCTTGGGTTTGCTTTCTGAGCTAGGGTGTTCTGAATATTGACAATAAATTCTATTTCCAGGTCAATCACTCTGACTCGTCTTCTACAGGTAAACTCTATAGGCATATGTGTCATTAAAGATTATTAGCCAACATGCTTTGCTACTTGAAAACAAACCCTTTCCTCCCCACCAAGGAGAGAAGGCAGAGTGAAGGCAGTGAAGGGTGGGGTGCGGTGAACTTATGAGAAGGTTGGGAAAAGAACTGCCTTCATGAACAAAAAACAGTGGTCCCAGAAACTCCAAAATGTGAACAGCTTAACAATCCATGGAGTGATTTTATTTACTCAAGCATTCCCTTCCTGGACACTTGACAACCCTGTGAAGTATAATCATTATTTCTAATCAACATGACAGTCTGAGAGAGGAGAAGCAACTTGTCCATTCAGAATCGTCTAGACTAGAGCTCCTATAAGGAATGGGGGAGGTCTCCTCACTCTACCTTCATCTGTACTGGGCTTGAAGCAAAAATGTAATAGCCTTCTTAATGATTCTGACTGTAGCTAACATTTACTGAGTATACCTTATGTGCTGGGCATATGCTAAGGATTTCATAATATATATGCTTGATGAGAAGTACCTTTAGTGACTTCATGTTCAGATGAGGAAGCAGGCCCAGAGAGGTTAAGCCTCTTTTTCAGGATCCAATAGCTAGTGAATGGTGAAGCCAGGAAGTGAAACCCGGCGAGTCTTACTTCAGAGCTGTGCTCTCATCTAATCTGCCATGGTATTTTCCACTAAGGGTGTAGCACTTGACAGTTTGCAAAGTGTATTTACATTCCTTATCTCACTTGGTTTTTCCAACAACCTTAGGATGTAGACACTTTGCATTTGGCTCATGAAAAAAAGGAAACATGCTCATAGAACTGATGGGATTTGCTACGGCTCAGGACATAATTCACACTCATGTCTTTGGAATCCAGATCCTATGATTCCTACCACACTGGGAGTCTCCAGACCTCAGACAGCCTCCTACGAGTCTAGCCTTGACTGTGGGCATCAGGCCATTTGGATCCAAACAGATGGGACAGCATGTCTATAGGAGTGGGAGGTCCCAGGTTAGGGTTGAGGGCAGCAGGACAAGGCCATGATCACCTTGGTCCCAAGATTTCTACCATCCAACCCAGTTCTGCTAAATAAACTATAGTACAGATGTTCAAGGCAATGGACAAGCCTCAGGGGCAGCTGGAGAGGCAGTGGCCAGAGGAGAAAGTAAATTAGAACCACAGGCAATGCCTATGGCAGAAAAGCACCAAGGCACTGGCTTCCCTCCAGTGAAGGACAAGCCTAAGTGAAGGACAAGAGGTCATGTGCGTTTAGTACCAGACCAGGATGCTGGAGCTCATGCTCCAACCCCAGGCCTGCAGATGACTAGATAGACAGTGGCTTGGGATCTGCATGCTGAAAACTGTCTTCTAGAAACGCTACCACTTAAAGAAGAAGAAGAAGAAGAAGAAGAAGAAGAAGAAGAAGAAGAAGAAGAAGAAGACCACCCTAATAACAAAGAAGCAAGTCATTTCTGGATTTATTCCCAACTCTTAAATGTTTATATTAAGGATACCAGCACCCATCTCATTTTGAAGTAGTATTGAGTTGCCTTTAAAGGGATAAATATTGTTGAGTGTTAGATGTCACAGGGTTCCCATGATGTGATCCACTGCACTGGGCCAAATGTATCTATTTCTACTTCCTTATCATCTACCACTTCTACCAAGATTCTCTTTCCAATCACCTGAGCCTCTTAGACTTCTCCTAAATATACACTGGGGTTTTTGCACGTGCTCCTCTAAGCCTCAGAGAGCATCACCCCCACCCTCTCCTTAAGGACCAGCTCAAGTCCCATATTTTCCATAATAGAAATAATTAATAGCAGCTGTAATGAGTACTAGGCTTTACAGTTTTCTAGTCACTGTACTGTGCCTGAGCTCAGGCAATCTTACACCTCCTCTTTGAGACAGAGGTCGTGTGGTGTTTCTCAAGCTGTGGTCTCTGAGCAGCACCTTAACAACTTGTTTATAGTGCAAAATGCTCAGTTTTCACCCCAGACCCCTGACACAGATACTCTGTATAGGGCCCAGCCATTGCTATTCAAGCCCCCCCCCCCCCCCCCGGTGATTTGGATGCACACCTGAAGTCTGAGAACCACTGATCTTTGTTGGCATCCCCAGGCTGTGTAGGAAGTAACCAAAGGGAAACTGATTGTCTTGGTTGGCCCGAGACTGAATCAGACCCTGAATGCAGGACTTTAGTACTGAACCCAGGAAGACTCTGGACCAACCATGATAAGCTGGTCTCCCTAATTAAGACTATTCAAAGAGGTCAAATTAAGGTGCTGGTGCTTAGATTTGAACCCAGTTCTCTCTGAATCCTGATTCTCCATTTTAATTAAACCAGTGCACTATAGGTGATGCCCAGATGCCTTTCTCAGACATGTCAGTGGAGCTTACACTTCTCAAAGAACTCTTATAGCTGTAGAATTACACATGCAATTGGCGCCAGGAATTAGAAGAAGAGTGTGCCATGAGTTTGTACTTCAGCAGGGTTGATTTGGCCTGCTCTACGTCGGTTTGGAGGCAGCATTTCTCAAATTAAGCAGACACACGGATTAGCATAAAGACCAGCCAGGCTCTAGCTAATATGAAGATTCTGGTCTCGCAAGGCTGGGGTAAGCCTGATATTCAATAGTTCTATCGAGCTCCCAGCAAAAGCTGCTGCTGCCAGTCGGGACCACACTTGAAGGAACAAGGGGCTACATCAGTGGTTCCCAAACTTGTCTGCACATTAGAATCACCTGGGGAGTTTTACCACTTCCAAAGTCCAGGCTGCATGCTGGAGCAATTTAGCCACACTCTCTGGGGATGGGCCACAGGCTGCAGTCATTTTGGAAGTTCTCTGAAGTTCTCTCTGCTAATGCACAGACAAGATCGGGGAAAAAAATGGGTCTCCCCATTGTACCCTCAGCCACTACCACGTGGACCCTGAGGCTCTCAGCTCATTGGTTCGACCTCTCCTCCCACATTCTACTTCCAGACCACCATTCCTACAAGGGTTTTTTTTTTAACAGCATGCCTGACTTAGTTTATTTCATTTTGGTCCCTTCTTCTCTGGCACAAGCTCTCTTCACAGGCTTTGATGCCAAATGCAGGAGCTCTCTTAACAGCCAGACAGAAGGGAGACCACAGCCCTTCCTCTGTTTCTAAATTTCACTGGCTGGCTGGCTCCCTGAGGGACTCACACTGATGCTGAGACCCTTTGCCAGGCCTGAGGTCAGTGGTGGTCCTCCCCAGACCAAGTAGGGACTGAGAGGGCCTGTCAGACAGAGGTGCCCAACCTAGGACACCTAAGGCCCAGATGGTCACATACAGCACCATGGGAAATTGTCTCCCCCTGCCTGTCACCTCCCCCCGCCCTCCCACCCCTGTCACCTTAAGAAATGTGATGCATTTGGAAAGTGACCCAGCTGGGAAGTATAATGAGAGTCTTACATTCCCTTTCCCATACAAAAACCCTATGGTCTTGACAAGGTCTGGACTTCTATTTTTTGAAGCTCCCCAATGATTGAAAGAATGAGTTGTCAAATAGCCTTACAAAATCTTAACAGAGTAATGAAATCAGTACACTAACCAATACAACAACTATCCATCCTTGACATCAAAATGACATGGGCTGCTCTTCCTGAACACAAACCCTCCATGTGACAAGTCCTGTACACTACCAGAGGTGGAGACTGGGGCCCAGGAGCCCAGGGATGCTGGCTGAACAACACAGACTCTTTCCAATCTGTCTGCTCTTCCATTCGGGTGACTTTGGGCATCCCTATTCCATAATGAATATTTATTTTCTTTTCATGTAAAATAGGGGTTCCCTATCTTGCTCCCTCCAATCTCAGGCACAACTATTGCTCTGTGTTCATCTTCTGGCTTCTGGCTCACTCCCCTCCCTACTGATGCTTGTACTCTTGCCAGGGAAGCCTGAAGCCAGGGCTTCAGTTTGTGGCCAAGAAAAACCCTGCTTCCCCAAATAGGAGATGAAAAGTGGGGTTTGTAGCCCCAATCTTGGAGGGTTCTACCTCTTATCCCACCTGGCCTTAAGATGGGTGGCTTAGAATATGGTACGCCAGTCAGAGGAGTGAGCAGATCAGGCCACTGGCGGTCTGTCTTGTTTGGATTTCTATTCTGCACTGACCTGTGCTCTCTCTGATGCCATGCAAATTAGCCATGGAAACAACTCACCATAAAGTGCCTCTGAAAACCACAGCAAGTCTCGCAAAGGCGGCAACAAAGACAGGGTCTACATCAGAGGTTCTGTCTGGGGGCTCGAATATTCTTCAGGGGACTGTGTGCGGACACAGATGTGTGTGAAGATGTAGGTGCAAATAGGTGTGGTACGTGTCCAAACCTACTGTTCCTATCCCAGGGCTGCTCCTTGAGCATTTCTAGTCTTCTGTCTGGGCAAGCACAGATGTAAGGAAATCACTTCAACTTAGATACCCTTTTCCTGAATTGTGTAATAAGGATAAAAATGCACAGACTAAACAAATCGAGATTAGCCCAACTGATCTCGTACTCAGAATTCTATGGATGGAAAACTTGTTCTTTTCCCTTTTTGTTTTTAAAGACCAACCCTATTTAAGGCAACAGAAAATGAAAACATTTGGTGGGTGATGAGCTGATGGCAGAAATGCTTGAGTTGTCAGTATTTCAGGGTACAGATTCGATTATCTTTCCTATTAAATGGTTTGTGTGTATTAAATTGATTCCATGGGCCAGCTGTGGTTGACAGAGTTAGTCTGATGGATTTAGCCCATGATGTTAGGAGTCTCTGGTGTCCCAAACAAAGTCTTGAACAAATGCCCAACAAAAGAGTACTTTTTACTCTCTATAAGAAGTGTTGGGTTTTTGTTTTGTTTTGTTTTTTTGGTTGTTTTTTTCCCCCATCTTCTCTCTGTCAAGATAGTTTGTCACACTTGACTCTAGGAGAACTTGTGTTTGGGGGCAAAATACACTATGTTCTCCTTACTATTCTTCCTCTCTCAACACATCATGTCTCACAAGTAAAATTAAGTTAAAATCAGAGCAGCCAGCAAGGAGTAAAAATTCACAAAATCCCAGCACATGCTGTTCTATAGTGTATGAGAAGTTAGCAGAATGACTGGTGGTCCCAGCCTCTGTGGGGTGGTGAAAGAGGCCTGTCACTCCTGAACCTCCCCCCAGCTGTCCCCGAAATGGGTCCCAATCCCTCTGTTCAGACTCCTTGATGAACAGTGCCCGTGGGGAAGTTCTGGAAACCACCAGTCAGTTCCTCCTACCACTTCTTCGGGAAACTCTCCCCTCTACCCTCCCTGTAAGCTCCTAGCCACCATGTAGGACCTGTTACACACCCATCCACATGCATGCAAACACACACGTGCACACATCCACACACACGCATGCAGGACGGGCACACACAGTCCTCTATGGAACAATTCTATACTTGTCATCATTTGTTTGGTTCTGTCTTTCCCTCCAGGGAAGGAAATCATTGGAGGTTCCCAAGATTGACGAAAAGGGTTAATACAGCTATGGAAACCGAGTAGAAAAGCAAATCCACATGTGGAAAGGGAACTATGAAATGAAAGGTTTCTCTGTTTCAGAGCCTGCTCTAGCCTCCCTCCCCACCCCTCCCTCCTCCTCTTTCAGCCAGCCTTCACTGACCTGAGGCTGGTTCCAGAATAGCAGGAATGCCCAGACCCAGGGCCGTGAACAGAGTAGGCACACAGAAGTCTGCCTTTGGGCAAGGGCTGGTCCCATCCTTAACCCACTGCATCCTATCTCCTCCTGATTAGAACGAGCTATTGCAATCTACTTCCCCTGTTGGCAGGCCCGGCTGGCTGAGACTGTTAGTAAGGTTTGCCTCCTACCACATCAATACTTGGCATAATGGAGCAGACACTGTGAGCGCTCCGCTAGCCGAGATAGGGGATTCCCTACCCCTTTTTCTTTCCTTCCGGCTGCCTTTTTGTAAGTCTACTCTTATATTTTTACTACTTTCTTCAAAAATGGGCAAAGAAGCAATAAGACTCAAATCCGTACATTTTCCAAGGGTTTGCGGCTCTTGGAAAGGCCTGATGTGAGGGACCTTTGGACAGAGGAGCTCATGAGACAATTTACACGTCTGGGCTCCTTTCCCACTTGGCATCGGCCAGAGCCCTTGAAGGTGGGCAGCCTTGAAATATTCATAGAATATCCCTTATCGGGGTGCCTGGGTGGCTCAGTGGGTTAAAGCCTCTGCCTTCAGCTCGGGTCGTGATCCCAGGGTCCTGGGATCGAGCTCTGCATTGGGCTCTCTGCTTGGCCGGGAGCCCGCTTCCCCCTCTCTCTCTGCCTGCCTCTCTGCCTTCTTGTGATCTCTGTCAAATAAATAAAAATTTTTAAAAAATCTAAAAAAAAAAAGAGTATCTCTTATCTTTCAAAGGTAAGGCGGCTGCAGTCACTTTGAGAAAGAAGAGTACAGAACAAGGCAGAAAGTTCCAAATCCTAAATCGAGCAATTGATGGCTGGCTGATGGCATCCTTGTGATGGCTGTGCATGCAGAATGCAGGAAATCGCCTGGCCCTGCTCAGGACTCTGACTCCTTTGATTAACACTCCTTTGGCAGAGCAAAAATGATGGTGACCAAAGGAAAGAGGAAACCAGTCTCTGTGCCACCAGCTTCTTGCTGACAGCTGATGGGTACGCATGGTTGAATCCAAAGCAGGTCCACAAATTTTACGTATAAGGGACTGACTGACCTAATATTTTCCTTTGACACCAGCTCCCTTTGAACTACTCACAGGCACTTCCCAGGCTACCATGAATAGTGAACTGCACGAAAGCAGAGTGACGAAACCATTCTCTCCTGTTCTTGAGAATTACCTGCTTTTAGACAAGTCAGCCCATTGTTTGAAGGGCACCTGCTTATTTGAAATAGGCAATAGGAGGAGGGTCCTCCTACCTCCCCACACGTCCAGACTTTTTAGGGATCTTTTGAGACCATTAGGTTCCCAAAGTGTGGGCATTGTTTTCATTGACCGCGCAAGGGATTCCCATAGCGCAAGAGTGGGACACGGCATTTCTTGACAAACTGTTTCCAGAGGCTCCAGTGCTATCTCTTTTAAACTTGTCTTTTTTCTTTCATGGATAGGCCCTGCCAGTTCTTGGGAAGATGTAAGTTAAGCCACTAGTCTTGCTCTGAGCCAGAAGTTATCCAACCCCCTCGGGAATTTTATCAGAGATTTACCAAGTGGTTTGAGAGAAGTTGAGATAAAACAAAATAAAGTCCTTGTAGGGTTTCTTGACTCTCCCTTCCCCCCATTTCCTAAATGAGAACAGGCTGTTGGTGTCCCCAGGCCCAATACCTTTAGGCCATACTTGGAAATTAAAATCTAATTGGCTTCCTGGTTCATAGGTTTCAGTTTTTAGCAGACACCTCCTCTCAGATAAGACTGTCAGTTTGAGGCAGGCAATAATGAACTTATAAACCTCCCCAGTTTTATAAGACCCTTGATTTTAGTGGCCTAATGTCTTAAGAATGTCTTTCTATAAGGATGTTAACTTGGGGGGTGTTTGTGTGTGTGTACGTGTGTCTGAATTCTTGCAGCATTACTGATCTAAGGATAACACTTTCATTGGAGTTAATTTTAGAAATGCAGAGACTTAGCAAACCAACTTGGAGAATTTTTAATCTTGCTTATCTGAATCTTAATATCATAATAGCATGTGTGCCATGTAAAAATATAGCACTGTTATTAAAAGTCTGGAGCCTTTGCTTATGCAAATGATTCCTGGTGGGAATCTCACACGTAAATTCTTAGATTAGCTTATGATAGTGGAAGCCTTGCGACACACACGTTTCCTTCAGCCAACTTTGGTGCCTGGATATTAAGAAACCACTTGCGTTTTGCGTGCCTCTAGCAAGATGTTTTCTTGGTTTAAAAAATTACTCTTCTTATAAATGACTTCCCTCTTCTTTTTCTTCACTATCATGTTTTTTCATTTTTTTTTTAAAAAGATTTTATTTATTTATATGTCAGAGAGAGGGAGAGACTGCAGAAGCAGGGGAAGGGACCGGCACAGGAATAAGCTATGGGATCCCCACTGAGCCTGAAGAGGGACTCAATCCTAGGACCCTAGAATCATGACCTGAGTGGAAGGCAGATGCTTAACCAACTGAGCCACCCAGGTTTCCCTACCATCATATGTTTTTCAAATATTTCATCTTTTCCTTGATTTTCCCCCTCATGAACTAGTTGTACATGACTTTATATAGTGCAATTCTGTGTTTAAGAAAATCTGACACAAGGAAATCACAGATTCTCAGAAGTGAAAATGCCTTAAAGAGTATTTAGGTCACGTTTTTCTATGCCTAGTTTTATGAAACAGAAATTAGCAGATGGTCATTCACTTGGCAAATAATTCATTTTCAAGGACTCACCTTTTGCAGCTCATCTAACACAATTAAAATGTAAAATCAGAACTCCAGAAGCCAAGTCACTTTCCAGAAAATTATCTCTTGAATAATTTTAGGATATTCATTTGACCACATGGCCCAGGAAAGATGCCATATTCCTCTGGGCCTGCCCATAAGCAGTGCTTTCTGCTTCCAACATTTTTCTCTCCCTTCACCTGACTTCTATTTGTCTTCCAGGTACCCCTCTCACATGGTCTTAGAAAATCCTGTATTTTTGTACTGCTTTGTAGTACTCATCACGGTTGTAATTATCCAATCCTGAATATAACTCTTTAATGACATCCTTTCCTGCTAGACGGTAAGCTCTAGGGGGGCAGGCTCCCCATGTATCGAGTTTATTCCTTTACCACTGGTGCCTCAGACACTGCCTTGCACATAGTAGCGCCTCAGTGAACATGTATGTGTTTGACAGCTTCTTTTATAAGGCTTTCATTTTTGCCTTCGATCAATGCTTCATCCGTGTTACGGGAAAAGCTAATGCAAAATAGGTATCCTTCGTCTGAGGCCAACGACGCCTGCAGGAAGAGTTGGAAAAACAAGAAAGGCGCTGATTTCCTATAGTTTCTGGGATTTTGGCCTCCCTTGGTTGCCCAACCCTTCTTGGCCCTCCTCAGCGGCTCCTTCCTCCTCTCGAAGGTTCCAGCACTGGTTCTGACCTCCTCCTGATTCTCAACATGCTTCTCTCTTAGCATCCATCTATTCCGATGGCCTCAGCTGTTCTCTGTGGCTCTCAGTGTTATCTGCAGAAGTGTTTTCAGCTCTTGGAATCTCTTCCTGGGCAGATTGATGGAACTTCCGTCTCGCCTTCTTTGCCACCAAACCCGCTGGTTCTCCCCTGTTTATGGTATTCCTGCCCGTCCAGTCACCCAGACCTGTGGTCTGAATTCTGGTCAGTCGTTCAAGGCAAGTAGACATGGAAAGAAATGCTCTCCTCTCTGGGCAGAAGCCAGCTTTCCCTCTTTGAGGGGCCCATTTCTAGTTTGTGCCATCCCATCTGTGGTGTACCCCCGAAGGTAGGAGATGCTCCCTGGATGGGAGAGCCATTTTCTGAGCCTTCTGGGAGGCGACTCACCAGAGAGAGAAAATCAGACCTCTGTAGAACAACTCAGAATGTAGCAACCGCAGGCTTCTTCATGAAACACAATTATATATAAGCACGGGGAAACCGAAAACTCAGGCCAGCCTGAGAGTCGCTAAGCTCTGTAGACTTTCCATGGCGTTTCTTGTCTTGGCTCATTGCTTTGGAATATCCCTTTATCCACTCTTGCCCTTGAAAGGATTTGTTGGCGGGGCACTGGGGGAGCACTGTTCATGTTGGAGCTGGAGGAGTTGAACCCAAGCCCCGGCTGCTTTATCATTACCCGTGTGACCCTGGTGAGCAGTTCCTGCTCTCTGAACCTTGATTTTTTTTTTTTAACCTTCAAAATGGATCATAATTCCTACCAGCTTCGTGGGGGTATTGTGAGAATCAAATAGGACACTGCATATAAGATCCTGAGAAAACTGTAACGTGCTATAGAGACCAGGGGTAATTGAATATTAGATGTTTATGAAACCCTATGTTGCTCCTTCGTGAACTCTGTCCTCCATATACCATCTGTGTGATTTATTTTTTTTTAAACAAATTACTTAAAAAAATTATTTCTTGAAAAAAATGCCCTTTACCCCTAAAATGTATTAAAACAGAAGGTAACCATAAAAAATACAACAAATATGAAACAACATCATTAAATTCTAGCTAATACCATTGTCTTTTAAAAGGTCTGAGCCTGAGGGCTACTCTCTCATGTGGCCCATCTTTCTGGAACCCTGTAAATATGTTACATATACATAAGAAATGGCATAGAGGGAAGAAGGAGAGCTATGGATTGAACTTCCTCCATTTAATTCATGTTCATCATCTAGCTATGTCATCACGGCAATTTACACAATCTCTCTGAATCTTACTCATCTGTAAAATGAGATTTCTGTAAACATTAGGAAAACTCTGTAGCACGGTACTTGGCCCATAGCCTGTGCTTGGTAAGTGCAGTTAATATGCCATGTGTAAGAGCAGAGCTTCTGTTTTAGTCCCTCCTATGAAGGGCAGAACTTAATGAAATTTTTTGTGTTGTTGCTTCTGAGGAGTATGGAGTGACTAATAAAACTGAAGAGAAAATTTGGGGCCATTTGTCAGCTAGCAAAGTAAAGAGGTGAGTTAAAGCGATTAATGAGACCACCCAGATTTTAGAAAGGTGGGAAAAATACCAACCAGCAAAGCAATTTCACCCAGCAAAACTTTGAAGAGACCCACTTGTTCAAAAGAGTGTTCATGGTGTCCAGGGCTAGGCTAAAATTATAAAGCCTATGAGAGGTGGTGATATTTAGTACTTTTTAAAAAAAGGAGTGCCAAATCCAAGTTTTCGGGATGAGAAGAAATATGATGGATCCAGGGCCTTCTCAGAATTTCTTGTACTTCAAAGAGCATATACTTGGCAGGGACTCCCCTACTTTCCTGAGTTTGGTCAACGTGGCTGAGGGAAGGCAAAACTCTTAAAATCCACACAGATGGAACTTTTCCACTGGCCCTATTTTGGTATAAATATTCATCAAGGACTAGAAACTTAAAGTCGGTATGGGTCTGAGCTATAAGTGGTTTGGACTAAACTTCAGCCAATTTTCAGTCGTCCTGCTGGTTCTTGTCTCTCAGGAGGGCCAACTCTCCTGAGATGCGGCTGCTGTCGTCTAGAGACCTGAGCCAACTACCTCCCCAGACCATGGAAATCACTGGAGTTTGTTCTCAAGAGACTTCCAGCCAGAAAGAGGGGGGCCTCAAGGGTCAGATGAAGGTTCAAGTCAGTCCTTTGAAGGAAGGAAACAAATCAAGCCGTGGCGCATCCACTATCCTAAGGCCAAACCTTTTGTAGGCGAGTCTGCAGGAGGATAATAAAACTTGGGACCAGATATTAAAAATTCAGAGTCTGGTTTGGATTGGTGCCTTCCCCAACCCTCTCACTTTCATTTCCTTTTCATCTCCCCATGCTTCCTGTATCTGCCAAAGAGTCTCCCTCCCATGCCTCTGGCCCCACTCCTACTATGCCAGTTCTGATCTTGGTCCATAGGTCCAAGGTTTTAGATTAAACCACATGGGGAAGGATACCACTGAGGGGTGCTGGTCTCACTTCCTCTATTCCAGGTCTGTCTTGTGTCCTTTGCCCGCATGTTCTCTCTACCCCTTTCTACCCACTCTGAGTTCTTTGTCTCTACCAGTTTCCCAAAGTGATTCCCAAGTGATTGTATCTTTTTAAACATTTTTAAAAAGATTTATTTATTTGAGAGAAACAGAGAGAGTGCGCACACTCGTGCATCCACATGGGAGAAAGGGCAGAGGCACAGAATCATCAAGCTGAGTCTCTACTCTGCACAGAGCCCCACATAGGGCTCAGTCTTGCGATGCAGATCATGCATCAAAACCAAACCAAAAATCAGACACTTAACCAACGGAGCCACCCACATGCCCCAGCAAAGTGGCTGTATCACTTTACATTCTTCCTGGCAATGTATCAATTCTAACTGCTCCACGTCCTTATCAACAGTTGCTATTGTCAGTATTTAATTTTATTACTCTTCTGGGTGTGCAACGCTATCTTATTGTGCTTTGGTGTTTTTCTGATGAGTAATAAGGTCGAATATCTTTCCCTATACTTAGTGGCCATTTAGACATTTTCTGTGACATGGCGGTTCAAATCTCCAGCTATTTTCTTTTTAAATGGGACTGCTTTCTAAAAATTTATTTAAAGGAGTTAGTTATATATTCTGGATATAATCCTTTGTCACATATATGTACTGTGACTATTTTTGTGGATTGTCTTTTACTTTCTTAGTGGCATCTTTTAATGAAAGTAAGTTGGTTTTGGTGACCAGCCTTCATATTTATTTTTTTGAGCATTCCCTCCAGATGGAAAAGTCACCAGGATATAAAGTTTACATTACTCTCTTACTGCTCTCGCATTCCACATAGTAATAAACTATGGTAACTTTGCAAATATTTTTTAAAGCTTTCTAAAGACGTATTACCTCTGTTTGAAAAGGTTTTCTCCTTTTTCTTCTTAGTCTTCTCTGATTTCTTATCACCTCCTCCTGCCTCTTGCCCTTTATAAATCAGGTGCTTTACATGTGGACAAGTGCTGATTTTTCATGAGTATTTATGATGTGGGTTTGGAGTTCTTAGTGCTTTAGGGTTGCCTATCCCTTTCTCTTTTGCCACATTTTTGTACTGTAAAAGCTCTCCTCTGAGAAACAGGATAGTGTGGTGGCAAAGAAGTGACCTTCCCAAATGGGTGAGATTAGGAGAGGTAAATATGTTTTTTCTTCTCAGATGGAGAAGGTGGCAAACTCAAGTCCCCTTGGGCAAGTCCCTAAACTCACATCAAAACAAAAACTGGGAGCTGTCTGTTGGCCATCTCATTCAGCTAAAAGCTGACACTAGGTCTCCCAGAAGGCAGGAACTAACCCAGGAAACGGTGCGTTGACCTTAATCCTGAACAATATGTAGGACTTAGTCAGTTATCAGAACTGGGACATTAGAAAAAAGTGGTCATTGCATCCTTGAACTGAGGAGCTAGGGAAACAGAAGCAATGGGAAAAAATTAGAGAGAGAGAGAGAGAGAGAGAGAAATATTTTTCGCTTGTGATAAGGATGAACTTCTAATATTTAAAGGGGTTCAAAAAATAGGTCTCTTCAGGAGGTACGCATGCTGGTCAGTGGTATTCTTAGAGCATCTGGCTGTCCTGTCCAATTCACCTCATGTTTAAGGCTAAGGATGGGACGGTTGAACAGAATAAAGTTTCCAAAGTCTTTCTGAACCTGAAATGCTATGATACCTCAAATTTTTAACCCCAGCTCTTCCACTAACTAGCTCTGTGACCTTGAGCAAGTCACCTGACTTGCTAGACCTGTTTCCTTGTTTGTTAAATAAGGAGAATGAACTAGGGAAACTCTGAGCCCTTTCTATCTCCTAAAAATTAATTATAATTGCTACAATATACAGTACAAGCATTATTCAAATAAGCGTATGATGATTTTCCTTGTCATGGCCCAGCCTGGGGTGCGGAGGCTGGTGACAACAACCATTCTAGATAGTGGTGACTCTTAGGTCTCTCCCCATGGGCTGTTGGGGCCTGTCGGCTGTGTACGAGGACAGACTCAAGGAAACACGGCTTTTCCATCAAAGTTCGCCTCTTTAGGTCCTTGCAAACACAGGCATGATCCTCATACCTTCATTTTCCAGATAACTGAGAGGGAATCATCTGGGATTTTTTTTTAAAGATTTTATTTATTTATTTGACAGAGAGAAAGAGCACAAGTAGCAGAGAGGCTAGCAGAGAGGGAGGGGGAAGCAGCCTCTCCGCTCAGCAGAGAGCCCGATGTGGGGCTTGATCCCAGGACCCTGGGATCATGACCGGAGCCGAAGGCAGACGCTTAACCGACTGAGCCACCCAGATGCCCCCGGAATTTTTTTTTTTAACGTACCATATCCATATATGCTACCATATACAGCTAGCAAAAACCAAGAACAATCACCCCAGTGGTGTTTTGACATCTAAACCATGTGTTTTTCATTTCTATGCCTCACAGCACTGCTCTAACCCATGGCAGCGAGGATCCCACATTGTCAGGCCAAGTGAGAACTCTGAAGAACTGTGCAAGAGGAATTGTTTTGATGTAAGATTCTGGATCTCGTTAAACAAGTCCCATATTTCAAAGGGTTGACTTTCTTTCACTTATTTCATCCAAGAGTCTTAGTTGGGATTTTTCCTCAAAGTATCATTTATGGTGTCAGAGTCTAAGGGTGAATAAAACTTGGGGTGCACGAACATGCCTGGGAGATTCTGGACCATTTTCATGTTCTGCTCATACATGCAGTGTGCTGAATATCTTAGGGTGTGTGCATGCATGTGTGTGTTCCTTTCTTCCCATTGATATTGCATATTCTCAGTCATCTGAACCTAAATCTTCTTGCAAAAGTTCAAACTCAAGGGGGCTTGAGTCGGCTGGATCTCCTTTGCTGGAACAGGGAGAGTCTCAAGCCACTGTCATAAAGTTTTCTGTGTGCCACTTTGGCAGGGCCTGCTACCCTAATCACTCTCAAGTGTTCTGGTTGAGAGGCAAGAGGAGCAAGTCCTCAGATGAGAAAATAAAAGACACATATGTGGGGATGGATGGATACATGGAAATGAATATCTCCACAGTTCAAGATGGAGGATATTCCCCAAGTTAGAGGTCAGGTAGGATGGAGAATATACGTGTCAGACTTGGAAAGCATAAAGCTGGACCATGACCTGATCCTAACAGCTCATTTATCTTTGTCTTTCAACAGTCGGCTCTGATGTCGTCTCCTGGGTAAGCCTTCTCTGACCTCCCAGGTGGGGTTAAGTACTGCCTCTTCTGATCTCCCTCAGTTCCACACGTACCTCTGATCAAGGTCTGTAGGCACTGTTCGCTCTCTGATGGCCACGCTGGCTGTTCTTTTTCTGAAACCATCAGCTTCTGAGATTCTTTTCCTTCTACTTTTCCACTGATCAGCTTAGTCCCTTAGTCCCTGGCATGTAATAATTGCACATATGTTTGCACAGACTAACTTCTTAAAGTGTGCCAAATTAGAAGTGGAT
Organism: Mellivora capensis; assembly: GCA_004024625.1. Classification (NCBI taxonomy): domain Eukaryota; kingdom Metazoa; phylum Chordata; class Mammalia; order Carnivora; family Mustelidae; genus Mellivora; species Mellivora capensis. The sequence continues at coordinate 26,753 of PISX010004946.1, read as the reverse complement.
AAGTTTCATCAAAGTAATGTTTTTATTTTCTCTACCATTTTGCTCTCATGAGCTCTCATGAGGTAATTCCTGTTTAACAAGCAACATTATTTCTGAAGAACTGTGCTAAGAACTTAACAGATCATTGTTGAGGACAACAACTCTCAGGCACATTTTAATGATGAAGAGACTGAGGCTCAGAGGTAATGTGGCTTGTCCAAGATAATAGGAAATGAGTGGCTGGGCTAGGATATAAACCCAGTTTGTCTGCTCCAAGAGCCTCAGATCTCAGTCCACTATAGCTGTACCTATTTATGTATATGTGCACAGAATACTGTTAAGGCTTTATTTTGACAGAGGTCTTAATATATTTGGGCTCTTTTGGTTGTCTGACACAAAAGCATCCCTTTTCAGAATAATGTTTTAAATGCATGAAATATGTAGGATGACAGAAAAAACCACTATTACTGAAATAGTACCAATATGTAAAAATAGATCTATGATTTAGTAATATACATGCCTTTATTAAATTAATTAACAAGACTTAGCAGTGGATTTATTGTTATTTCAGAACATGGGCAAGTATAAGTGGTACATTAGACATTGATCTCGGCTGGAAAGCATCGATCTCAGGATAGGAAAGTATCAGATTTCCATTGGTATCAAGGGCACAGGGCCTATATCCAGCTATCTTTTTCTTTTTTTAAAGATTTTATTTATTTGACAGACAGAAATCACAAGTAGCCAGAGAGGCAGGCACAGAGAGAGGGGGAAGCAGGCTCCTTGCTGAGCAGAGAGCCCCATGTGGGGCTGGATCCCAAGACCCCAGATCATGATGGGAGCAGCAGAGGCTTTAACCCACTGAGCCACCCAGGCGCCCCCAGCTATCTTTTTCTAATGTAAATGTCTTATACAATAGCTTTTTGGTTTAAAAAAAAAAAAAAAGAAGTCAAGGGGTTGCTAAGCTGTCAGGGCTTTTGTCTTCATTCATAATTGAAGGAAACGGTGAATCAGAGGCTGCGTATATAAGGGTGCAGTTTTTCTTCATTTACATTCCTTGATACCCTTAATTCTGTCCACAGATCCCTGGTTAAAAATGCCTCCTCTCTCTGCTTACAAGATTTTAAAATATCCCCTTGACTTCCTCTAAAATAAGCCTCCAAATACTGAACCTCCCCCACCCCCCCGTTAGGCCAGATCCCCTTACCAAGGACACTGGCTGGCCACAGTGCCAGGGCTGGGTGCAGAGCACAGGAATGCCTTGGCAGGTGGACGGCTCTCCTCCAGGGTGAGGGCAGGGCTGGGCTCCACTTTCCCTCCACTTCTTCCAGCCAATGGGTCAGCTAGGCCAGTTACGTTGGTAGTCAGCCTCATGAATCAGTACCTGGACATGCCACTTAGTCATACAGCCCAAATAGATTCTGTCATCTTAAGGGCGGGTTATGGGGATGTTAGTCAGCCAAGAGTCCTTTCTCGGTGCTCCTGTCCTCTGGTGCCCCTGCCATCAACACCACTAAGGACAGGGCCTGGGATGTTAGGCTGCCTCTGAGGACATAGGCTGGGCAGAGACAGTGTGTCCACCACCATGTCTGCAAGGCAGCTGAAGGGGCTGCTGGTTACCAGAAGCACCTGAGAGCTGCCAGGAGTTCTCCTCTGCCTCAGACTGCTCATCACTAAATACCCTGCTTAAAATGCAATAACTGGGGTGGGGCGTACCTGGGTGGCTCAGTTGGTTAAGTGTCTGCCTTCAGCTAAGCCCACATCGGGCTCCCTGCTCAGCAGGGAGTCGGCTTTTCCCTTTCTCTTTGCCCCTCTCCTCACTTGTTCACTCTCTCTCTCTCAAATAAATAAAGATATAAATCTCTTAAAAATGCAAATACTGGGAGAATTATCACACTCATTCCTTTGTTACACTGTAGAAATGACTGGGGTTCGGCGTGGCTTAGAGGTGTGCAGTGCTCAGAAATATGAGGGTTGGTAGCAAAGGAAAAGAAATAACTGTGTAAGAAGAATTGTGTGTGCATGCACACACAATACAGATGGTCAAGGAATACACAGAATCAGAACGCTGACAGGATTTGGCCTTTATCTTACCTTTATGAGAAATGAATTTCATCAGACTCAAGTTTACATGGAAGGGACCAAAATTTTCTTATCCATTGTCTAGCACTCAGCACAATGGTTGACACATGATAGATGCTGAATAAATACTTGCTAAATGAAGAAATGAGTGACTATTACCTTGATTTATAAGCAAGACATCTGAGGCTTGGTGAGAGTAAGTGCCTATCTAAGATCACACGGTTGGGGCCAACGTCTGGTCTCAGGCAAGGAAAGGACTGCTTTTTAGAATTGTAGCAACAAGCCACCCAAAGCAAATTGTTGCCATTGTCACGATTTTGCATATGATGCAGCTTGAGTATATTTATGGCTAAGTCTAAGTTTAGCTACAAAGAGAAGGTCTTGCAATCTGATATCTTAGAAGCCACATGTGACATGACGTAGGTAAGCTGAACTTGGTTTTCCATGCTCCAGCACTTAACTACCTATGGGACTTCTGCGCTGTACTGAAGAGAGAGGATACCAGGAAGCAAGAGGAAATATTTTTTGAGCACGTACTAGGCATCCAGACACTTTGCGTGCCTTATCTCTTCAACTATTGTTTAGATGTAGAACCACTGTTAACTCTCTTTCTTAAACAGGGAACCAGAGGTCCAGAGAGGAAAAGCAACTTGGCAGAGGTTGAAGACCCAGTAAATGGCAGAACCATAAGTCACATCTAGAACTCCATGCTTGCAAAGGCCATGTGTTTAACTACTTCTCAACTGGCCTCTAAGTCTTGTGGCCAAAGCTAAGTTCATAGCCAAAATGTTCATTTGACGTTCTGAGGTTTGAAGATATGAAGTTGACATGAAATCAGAGTATCCTGGGCATGGAAGTGACAGAATATGGAACATACCCTTTCTTCCCACATTCATAAAAGATTCTGTGAACCAGTGCATCTCTCAGCTATGTCTCATGTAAATTCTGGATATGCTATTTCTCTCCCACATCCCAACTGCAGCATAAAGGGACTGACTAAGTCAATCCCTAGATTCTGCTTAGCTCTTTTAAATAAAGATTCACCTGCATTTTTGTCCAAAGATTAATTTTATAAAGAATCTACTGTTTTAAAACAGAAGGAGAAAAAAATCCCATAAACAGATCATGTGGATTTGAAACAGCCGCCATGGGCTGGACCCCGGTACTTCTTTGTCCTTCCAAAGAGTGACTTGCCAAATGGAGCCTTTGCTTTTTTACCCCTCAGCAATCTTATTTCCTTTTAAAGCATGTCCTGGTGGGGGCTTGGCTGTGTTTTGCTTGGTCCTGATTCACGTGTTATTGGGTAGACCATGAGTCAGGCTGACCAGGCATGTAGAGATACACATTCCAGAGGCCAAGCTTATCCTCAGGCTAAAATTTCCTGGAAGCTCTGGGACTGGGATCTCTAGGATTTTTTTATTTTTATTTTTATTTTTTTTGGTCAAGGGTCACTGCTTCTTCAGTAATTTTAGGATACTGTTGTATGCTTCCTTAGGTTGTCTGTCAACCAGCCTCCTCCCTTCAGAATTCAATTAGACTTCTATAAAACCAGGAATCAGGCAAAATCTAGAAAGCCCTTGTTCTATACCTGGAAATGGCTTTGACTTATTGTAGGTGACAGCAGATACCTACTAGTGACCAAGAGATACCAGAGAGGTACAAATGCCTGGTAACAAGTGCTGGGCAATTTCTGAATTGGACTATTAATATGTAGAGAGACCTTGATCTCTGAGTGAAGCGCACAGTGATCATCAGAGCCCCTCTCTACCAGATGGCTACTTCTGAGGAAAGCCTTCTTATTTTTTCTTAGAGTGGAAAGAGATTAAGGTTTGGGATCAGAGAAGGCTGGGTTTGAGTTCCTAACCTGCCATCATATGATCAGGTAAACTTAGTCTTAATCTACTCACATGGAGAAAGAACACTCACATTTTTGCATGGTAGTCTTTGAGGTGTAATGGGATGTGAGAAACATCAAGCACCCTCCGTGCACTCAAGAGAGGTCCTTCTTTCCTCTCTTTGGTCTTTCCTTGAATTTGTCTATGCTAGCAGAGAACGGGTGAGTCTTCCTGCAGAGTTCTCAAGGGGGACAAGAGTCCAAACAAATGGTGAAAGGAAGACCAAACATGTCCCTCCTGAGAAAAAAAGGAAAGGGGTTTGCTTCTCATATAAAGGAGCAGACAATGAGTGAAGAGTTGATCTGGAAATCTGACAAAGCTTTGTAATTGTTTTAGTTCTGTTTCTGTTCTTGTGAAACCACCGTCAAGTTTCCACACCAGATATTTAGGCCTAGGAACCAAGTTCAGGATTTGGCCACCAAGAAAGGAGTCTCGGTGCACATAGGAGACCCAACTTCTTGTTTGATGTTTTCTTTAAAAGCTATATAAAAAACATTTCTAGAGCTTCTGCAGTGATATGTACACTACACTGATATGTACAAAGCTCCAAGAATGGGTTCAGGACATCTTGAATGTCCCATGTGAAGTTATGGAAATAACATAATCTTGAGAGACTCCTGTAGAAGTGGTTGGTGGCCCTGTACCTACTAAGATCATGGCAGCTGCCAACCAAATCCTCTTTCTGATAGCAAGAGAAAGGGTGTGTGTGTGTTTGTGTTGGGGGGGGGGGTACTTCCAAACAAAGGCACTTAAAGAACAACAGTTGTCTCTTCCTTCTGGATGTCCTGAAAAGCTGTTCCACAATTCTACTTTTAGTGGACCAGAGTTTTAGCCTGTTTTTCTGGAATCATTTGTTATTCGGAAGATAGCCTGGTATATAGGAAAGGTCACTGGGCTGGAGGGAAAAGGAAGAATAGTTCTCATCCCAGGTCTGCTACTTCCTAGGAAAAGTGATTTGTCCAAAGTCAACTGATAAATAAATGCCTACAGTTATTAGGCTGACTCAACCCCTGCCAGAAAACTTTTCTCATCATCTCTGTTTAAATGGTATTGGATGAACACTGGGGATATAAGAACTCCCAAGGTCTATACTCATCATGCCAGATTTCCACTTTGTTATTCACATACTATTTTGAATGTGCAAGTTGGAAAAAATAAAAAAAAAAAGATTCTTTCCAAAGTCAAAGTCAAATTGAATACCTCTTCTGGAGTCCTGTTGACTCCAGTGGGCTGCAGGAGGAATTATCCCCTCATTGCTCTGCTCCTTACCTTCTCCTCACCAGAAGTGGTGGGCATGGGGGTGAGAAAGGATGATGCACCTGTGAGCCTGTGTCAATGTCCCTCCTTCTTAATCGCCTGCTTTTGCTGGACTCAGCCCATTCTTTTTATCCTTTGTTATCTTTGGCTAATTAATATGGAGAGAACATCAAACCATAGGCCCTTCCAAAGGGAATACCTTTTCCCACTGTCCTGGTTATGGAATGGTACGTAGGTCCTGGCTAGGAGAAGGTCTTGGAGACTAGGGGGCTGAGAGTAAGCCTAGAGACGGCCTATGATTAAGTCTTTCCCTGCCTCCCATCACCCCAGGTGGTGGATGCACTGGTGAAAGTCAATCCTCAGTCCCCAACCCCCCATATTCACACATGTCTGCCCAATATGACAAGCATCTTCAATGTACAAAGTAATGGCTTCAGCATTTGTTTTCAGGGACCCTTTAAGAAGGACTTGGATAATTTCTTTCTTTTTTTTAAAAACAAGCCTGTCTTTTGGGCCAGGTTGCTTATACACCTATGGGTATGTCTCCAATGCCTTGGCTATTACAGTCTTTAAGTGACAGCTTAATATATTTTTAAGATTGAGGGAGCCAAAGACCATTCTCGAGGAGCCGTGTTTACATTGGATCGGCTCACTCAGGCAATGTGCCAGCAGTGTTACATGCTGCAGGAACTGGAGGTGAAAGCAGGAAGGGCTGAGGACAGAGGGGAGGATGAAGCTGGAGGACAGGAAAGCCAAGAGGGAGGGGATGCAGAGAAGGGTGTGGGGAGACGCCCAGCTGAGCCTGGCAATGCACTTAAAACCATCATTTAATGATCCTTTGACATTGTGTTGAGGGATGAAAAGAGAACCCTTTGGAGCAGGTCCACTAGCACATGCATAGTCCACAGTGGACTTAGGACAAAGGGATGCTCTTAGATCCCTTTGTTCTCATCCTTTCTAAATTCCTGTAAGTGGCTTCTTGGCAGCCAACGGGCCCATATTGTTGCAGAGCCTAAATCGGCTTAAGCACATCTTCTCAGCAATCAATCTCAAATATGGAGCTTGACCCCTCTGGGCTTCAGTTTCTGCCTAAAAAGTGAAGACAGCTCCCTGTCCCCTTCCAAGCCTAAAATTCTATAACTCCATAGTGAAATGACTGGTAATCTCTGTTCCATATAAGCAGATTTTGTATCTGTTGGGGTAGAATGAAGATGAAATCAATGTTTGGCTTATTGAAACTGAGCAACTTGCTTTGGTTCAGATGAATGAAAGTTAGCTGCTCTTCAGATGGGATATTCATAAAGAAAAGTGTGTCCTTCATTCACCAAAAGACTCCTTTCAGCATTCACACACCCATCAAAATAAACCAATAACAACTAACTCTATTTGCCAGCTCCTGGGCTGAGCCCTTTTTATGCATTATCTCATTTAATGATCACAGACTCCTTGGGGGGTAGATGCAGCTATTGCCTCTCCAATTCTCAGATAAGGACACAGACTCAGACGTTAATTATGGAGTATACAAGAGCACACAGCTACTAAGTGGTAGAACTGGGGTATGAGCCTCCCTCTGGATCCAAGAATAGTAGTAGCAGTATTCTTATATATGCTTAATAAACAATAGAAGAACAAATCCACTGTAGTGGTTGATTCCACTAAAAGAAATGGCATTTGGCCTTCCAGGCCCTTTATTACCAAGGAATGCTGACTATTCTGAGGGAACTCTCTGTACTAGGAGACCTTCTCTCTCCCAGTAGAAAAACAAATGATGGCTCAAGAGCGGTATTTAACACAGCACAGACGAGAGGAGGCAGGTAGCTGTTTCTAAGTTCTGCCAGTAACTAGGTATGTGATCCATGGTGAGTCTCTCAGTTCATCTGGGATTGGTTAGACAATCTCTAAAGCAACTCCAGGTTTTGGATTTTATGTTCTCTTGAAGACCTTTTTATGACTTTCCAGCTGCTAGGGATTTCTCATAACCTACTTCCCCTTGGGGTTGGGGCAGTAGAGACAGTTCGAATGCCATTTGAAACCAGTTCTCATTTTGTAAATGGGTCCCTTGCAGCTCTGAGAGTCTATGAAATCGTTTCAAAATGCCTAGTGTGATTAAGCACCCTGAAGCCAAATGTTATAAACCGCCCCCACTGCTGCAGATTTAAAGAGTAAATATGCAAAAAGTTTTTCAGCATGCTATTGGTATGACACAGTGTTTAATCACTATTATAACATTCAGCAAGGAGAGTTTCTCCCCAGCTCCCTTCTCTTGACTTTTTGAGTTGAAGACATTGGTTCATCTACCTAGTGGTGACTGTCCTCATTGCCATAGTCCCAAGAAGTTTAAAAAAAAAAAAACCACCCTTTCATCTCTACCCACCACATTCTTTCTCTAAGCCTGTAATTGGATCTAAATGGAACATAAACCCTTTGCAGGCAAAGGAAGTTGGCACTAGAGGGTGACAAGAAGGGGAACATGTTCCACCTCTAATCCCGATAATCATACTCACCGATGCAAAGGAAAAATAAAAACAAGGCTTCCTCCAAGGGTGGCTTTGGCCCTCAGCAAGGAGGAGGGTTTCCATGTACTGGGTCTTCACACATCATCTATCAATCTGCTTGTAGTAAAACCACCCAAAAATCACCTCACTTTCTAGAGGACCATGGGGCTTGGCCCCTTTAGCTCTAAACTCTTTTACCTCAGCTGAATTTGGGGAGGCCGTTCAGACACACAAATATCCTGGTGCTACCACAAGTTAAAAAACATTCACGTACAAAATGTACTGTCCGCGAAAACTATGGTCTTAGCTGGATGGATATTCAGTGGTTCACTGGTCGTTTATTGAATCCTGCTGTGTATGGTATGCTGTGTTGGAACGGAGATGAACCAGAAAGGTCTGTCTTCAAGGAGTTTAGAAACATGTGTAAAGAAATAAAAGCAGTGCATGCATGACTTGTTAGTAGGTAGAAATTAACAGGTATCTTACCAAGGTCTAAAGTGTTGGGAGAATTCCATAGACGGAAAGAGGACCTGATTCTCCAAAGAGTCTGGCAAATGTGATTGGACATGGTACCTTCCAGAGAGATGCCCTGATTAAGTCTGACTTGGTATACACATTCAGAAGGGTCCGCTGGACTCTGTGTGGGAGTCTGGGGAAGGTCAGCTGTGTAATGGTGTAGTTATAAATCAGATGCATGAACTCTGTGCTTCTAAGTTATGTGGCTTGCATTTTTATTTTGATTCTGACATATGTTCAGGGGTTTTGTCCTTTCTTCCTCTTTCCTGTCCTTTCCTTTGTTTTTTTGTTTTTGTTGTTTTTCATGTCTCTCATTCTATTCCACAGGTAATGGCAGAGGTCTGAGGAGGGCTTTGCCCTGCAAGAATTTAAAATGACTGCTTTGGGAGATTAACCCACTGTGTACTGCTGCTGTTGGTGCTGCTGGGAGAGAAGTAGGGTCTACCATCCCCAAAACTGGAGACAAGGAAACGAAGGCACAGAAAAGTGAATTGGTCAAAGCAGTGCCCCTAGAAAGTGGCAGGGCCAGGGCTTCAGTGCCTTAGGCATTCCTTATGCACCACTGCCTCCTGGAAGCAACGCTCTAAACCCTAGGCTTCTGCGTTGGCTTAGACTGTCTGTGTCTCTGCTCCCTTCCAGCTCACTTGTCCTCTAAGCCTCTGGCCTGTGCCCTCTCCCAACTGCATCCAGGTAAGTAGCGGGTGAGTGTTGGAGCTACAGGCACAGCTGCAGGCCCCTCCTGCAGTGAATCACCCGTGACCTTCTGGGCTCCAAGCCAGCTCTTCCTGAAAGGGAAACGTGCAGACCCTGGGGACAGAAATTAGTTCCTATGTGCTGGAACTGCTGCCATCGCCAACATCACCAACTAAAGAAACTGGTGTGTGTGTGTGTGTGTGTGTGTGTGTTTGTGAAAAACAAAACACTAGGATGACAGCAAGAGGGGAGATTTCCTTAGGAGTAAATATTACCCTCCCCCCACCTTTCACCTCAATCTCCGGAGGGGTAAGGGAGGGGTTACTTTTCTGCCTACCCTACAGACAATAGGATTACCTTTTCTTTTTTTTCCAAGTTCCACTTTATTCAAATTTTAATTAGCATCATCGAAGAACTAAGATTCTTTGCAAATACTTTACACAATGGCTTTTAAGAGTAAGTTTTGGGGTGTGTGCCTGTTGGCTCAAATATGTACTCCCAACTGTTTCTGTTTTCTGGGAAGTCTTGGAATTTAATGAGCTTCCTTCTTACGTACGTCTAGGTAAGCCTCCGCAAAACCTGGGGGAGGGACACGGGGAAAAGGAAGAATGTAGGTAAGTACAGACAGATCGCAGCTCACCTTTTGAACTCCTTTCTTGAGGTCCTTAGCCACCTTTGCCATCTTCTCTGGTGCAGGAACAGCGCCTGGCTTCTCAGGCAGAGGCGCGAGGGCGCGCAGCGGGGACAGCGCAGGCTGAATGGCCAAGTTCGCGGGCCCGGGGGGGAGCTCTGTGCGCAGCCCGGCGCCGCGGGGTCCTTTAATTGGAGAGCGGGACTCCCTCTAAAACCGCGCCAGCCAATCCTCGCGGGCGCTCGCGCTCGGCCGGCCAATGGCAGCGCGCGGCTCCCCCCCACCCCCTCCGGGCGGCCTGGGCCGGCCCGGCGGCTGCGGCGGCGCGAGCGCGGCCCTGACGTCAGTGCGGCCGCGGCCCCTGCCTGCCCTGGCGGCTCACATCTGTCCCTCGAGCAGGCGGCAGGAGGCCGTCCCCACGCCCTTCTCCTTTAAAGGACAACGAGCGGAGGGTGGGGAGGGCCGCTGGGCCCCCGCGATCCATTCAGGTCAAAAGGGAGAGTGATCAAACAGGAAGGCTGAGGTATTTTTAGGGAGCTGGGTCCAAAAATAAATGCTGAGCCGTGTTCCCCTTCCCACCCTTTCTGCCTTGTCCTGGGGGGTGCGGGGCGGCGACAGGGGAGGCAGGTGGTGTGCAGCCGCCCCGACTCGGCCTGCTAACTTTCCCAAGCCCGGGCAAATCCTCCAGTCACCAGACAGGAGGTGAGAGCCCTGTGAGTTGGGTGGGGTTTTTGTTGTTGTTGTTGTTGTTGTTTATTAATATTTGTAAATTATTAATCTGCCTTTTCTAACTTGCTTTGTGTAAATCCTCCCATTTCAGCGAGGAGGATGCGCTGCTGATTTGATAAGCGCTGAGATGTACATCTTCTTTCTAGTTTTGGAATCCCGTCCGCTGTTGTTATCCCCTGCGATGATGATGGTGGTGACCATCCCTTGCATTTGGTAGATGAGGACACCCTCGGGAGAACCGGTCCACGGTTGAACTCTTCGCCAAGGCTTTACATCCGAGTTAGTGAGAGTGAGAACTTACCAGGGGAGAAGGGACACACGGTGACAAGAAGCCACAAACGAGGAAACTCTAGTCAAACTCCATAAATTGGGCAACGGCTACCTGGACAAGCAAGATTCTATCTGTGGATGTCTCACATCCCTGGGGTGACTTGCCTGGCAACGTCTAACGCAACAAGCCTCATAAGACAGTATGAGCAAGGTCTTCCCTCACTGTGCCATGTTGTGGGCCTGTAAATTCACATCTCTACTGAGCCAATTCCATAGACCTGGCATCCGAGAGGCATTTTCTTCTCTGCCAGGACAAAGGACTAAACCCCAGCCCCTTTTTACCCTGGGGAGAATATCGCTCTGTTATGACATTTCCAGCCCTGTAACTCACAGTGGCAGTACCCCCCTGCCAGAAACCAGGGCTTAAGTGGGTTGTGGTAAAACTAGGTTGCAGAGGAGACTGAAGGGGGAGGGGCCTCAAAGTACTTCGTGTGACTAATTTGAGGGGGTGGGGGAACTGCAGGTCATATTCTAGGGCTTCCTCTCTTATTGGAGGTACTTTCCCTCTTAAAGCCTCCTCCATCTTGGTTCTTAACACATCATCATCTCCAGCCATCCCAAATCTTGAGTGATAATCCCAAATTATGATTCCTTTTTCACATTCCTAGAAAAGGCTTTCTGTTTGTGATCCTTCCTTCGTGGATCTGCTATAATTGATGTTTGTTTTGCTTGCTCCCAGCTATACCCCAACACCTAGCATATGATAGACACTCAAAACATGTGTGTTAAATGAATACAGGTTGTGTTCTGGTTTTTAATCAGCAGCGAGCTGGCAGGCAGGACTAGGAAGAGATGGTACAATGCTACAGCTTGGTCTAATATGTCCAAACTTCCAAGGTGGGCTGCACGTTAAACCAGTGTGTAAATAAACGGTGGCCACCAGAAGCCTGGCCTGAGGAGGTTTCCATGTGAATAGCCCATTCAATAGCAAATCCTAGGAACAATAGTGCTGAACTGGGATGTCATGCCAGAAGCTTTTATATTTCAGAGTTATAGGAACAGAAGCCAGAGGAGTAACAAAGACATGCTTTATCCCGAGCAAACTGGGCAGAAGCCTTCCCAGTGAAGTCATTTCTCACTTGCTTCCCAGCCACCCTTCTTGCCCCATCTTGAGAAATTATTGTTCCATGGAATAATTCTAATTTTACTAACTTTGACACTGTATAGCTCCAAACTCATGACCCTTTCCCCCTCATTTTTGCCCTTGGGCCTTGTGTCAGCTAAGGAAGCAGATATTGTGACTCTTCGAATGTGAGAATCAGGAGCTACTGCTTGGGGTGGTTCAGTCTCTTTTTTTCTGGAGAATAACCTGTTGTGGGCAGAAAGGTGCCCCCCAGTCCCTTCTACTACTTACTCTTTTCCTGGCTAAAGATGCTCGCTCTGACTCTTTGAACCCTACTCTTGAGCCAGATGTTTAAAGGGAACTATAGTCAGAGTCTTGGCTGGACAGCTCGTTGGAGTATTATAATTTGGGACGTTCTGGACAATGGAGGCAATATGACCATTATACCACAGCCTCATTCTACTTTTGCTTCTCTTTGGAAGAAAATGGGCTATCTTTTCTAGGTTGGAACAATGAGAGATCTGATTTTCCCAAGGCTCATTGCTTTGTGGTGGTAGGGCTTATTAGAAGCTTCATTCAACCACCAAGTAATTTTGGGGCACCTGCCTTAGCCAAGAAAGCTGGGTTCTGGGGATGCCCAGAAATAAAAGACAAAATAAATAAAAGGTAAATAAAAGATAATAAATAAATAAAATAAATAAATAATATTTATTTATTTATAAATAAAAAGGTAAATAAAAGAATCCTTCCCCTTCAAGAATGTCTTGGTTTAATAAATGTCACTGGGGCTCTCCAGTTGGCAAATCTCTTCTCTTACTTAAACTTCAGGATAATCACAGAATAATTCTGATTATTCCATAATAATTCTAATTATTTTTCTGGGAGAAAGTGGAGATTTGGAATGGTCTAGGGCTCTATCCAAGGTTACACAGCCAGTAAGTGGCAGAACTAAAATTCGAACTTAGGACTTTTAACTTGAAACTGTGTCAACTATTCCGTACTACCTCCCTATGAGTCTTAAGGATTGACTGCAGGGAAGAATGTAAGCACTTGAAGGAAGATAGTATTGTTGTCATTGTCATTATCAGTGGGTTTGTCCTAACTGGGATTTTTGACTCTGTATTCATGCTGTTTTCATTGTTCATTCATTTATTCACTCATTCAACAAACACTGAACTGAGAACTACAGTGAGTCAGGAGGCCCTGAGCTGAGGCTATGACAGACCATGAATGAGACAGAGAAGGTTCCTGTCCTCACACAACTTCTATCCTAGTGGAGGGAGACAGACATTAAATAGGTGAACAGATAATTAGATAAGGTAATCGAGGATGGCAGTGAGTGCCTTGGAGGAAGTAACGGAGGAGAGATTCACTGGTTATGTGGTCCATTCACATCAAGTGGTCCAGTAAAGGCCTGACTTGAAGGGATCATGTGAGCTGAGACCTGAAGGAGGAGAATGAGTCAGCTATGAGTAGAGTCTCCATGGAAAGAAATTTCAGAAGGATGGAGTCATGAGAGCAAAGACATTAATGTGGGTACAGGCTTTCTATGTCTGAGGGTAATGAAGGACAGGGAGAATGCATAAGGTGATCCGAGAAATAGGCAGTGACTAGATCACATTGGACCCTGCTATGGAGGCTAAATTCTTTCCTGAGAGCGCTGGGGAATTATAGATGAGTACTTCCCAGCTGAACATAATGTGTGCCAAATATGTCATTTAAAAATTTCTAATAGCCACATTAAAAAAAAGTGAAAGGAAACAGGTGAACTATTTATAATACATTTTTTGTTAACCCAGTATATCTCAAATGTGGTCATTTCTACCTGTGACTGATATACACCATTACTGAGATGTTTTACGTTCTTTTTTTTTATGTTATCTCTTTGAAATCTGGTGTTTGCTGTACACTTGGAGTACACCTCTGCTGAGATGAACCACATTGCAAATGCTTAGTAGTTACTTGTGGTCAGTGGCTACCATATTGGACAGAGCAGTTATAGAGTTCTAAGCAGTGGGGGATGACAGTACCTGATTTACTATTTAATTCACAGCCAGGACACCCAAAAGATCTTAATAGATACTTGCCTGGTAACTAACAACCTCTCATCATCAGGTAGAAAGACTGAAGGTCTGAGAACCAATAACTACATGTCTGGTCTACTGTTTGAGGCACTGCACTGGGAGGATAAGCTATTTGCCCAAAGTCACAAAGCTAGAAAGAAGCCAAGCAAACCTTGAACCCAGATCTTTTGGTTTCATGTCAGGCACTTTGGGAAATCTCTAATAATCATGGCTCCTGATGATGATGCTTTTGTGTTACATTGTAATAAGTGTAGCATGGTTGTTTTAGTATGCAAATAGGAGTGATGGCTTCTTTTTTTTTGGTTATGACTTTTTAGACATATTTTATTCATTAAAATACTCGACACTTAAGAGTAGGTGTATGTGAATAACCCATGAATCACCTAATATATTTTGATGTATATTAATTGATACAAAAAAATCCCTGAGCCAAATAGTATATTTTAATGTATACTAATTGATACAAATATGTCCCAAAGCACTTATATGTTTTAATTTGTATCAGCTGGGGCCATCATTCATACCATGTATATGTGAATTGTTCACAACTTACAGTTTTTGGTTTCTTTCCTGTCGTTCTTACAGTAACTTTAATTTTAGAATAACTATCTAATTTTCTCCAGATTTTTGGATGGCTTCCTAGATCACAAAAGGCTTTGCCTATAAGGCCAAAACATCTGGATAAAAAAAAAAAAATGTGGTTGTTGGACCCAAGCATTCTCCTGCCTTATATGCTGGCTCTGACAGGGACTATGAAGGACATAAGGAGAATCTATCGATTGTGAAGGAGCATTGGCTCAGAAGTCCAGAGCCCCATATTTTGATTCTAGCTATGTCAAAATGTTGTGGCTGGCCATCATGTCTAAGGCCACCTACAACACAAATGTATTATTATTTACTAGGATCAAGTGATCAATTTTTTCTGAGTATCAGATATATATCCCACTTGATGGTGCAATGGACCCCATTCCCTTCTTTTCCAGGTGAACAAGAGTATAAAAAGATGCTCCTTAGTTAGGATCCAAACCCAGCTGGAATCACTCATGAGATGCCTGGCTTTACAGTGAGGACTTAGCTTGGACCAGAAGGGAAGATGGGGTTTCTTACCTTTTGGGATCATTCTGGATGTTTTCTGTGTTTCCCTCCTGATTCACTCTTTGCTCTCTTCCTCCAGCTCTGTGCCTGGTAGGCTGACACATGGATTCCCTGCTTGTGCCACTTTGCTGTCTTCCTGGGAGCAGGAGACACTGGTAGGAGATCGGGGTGAGTATATTTAATCTTTCCTCTTCTTCCCTGTTGGCCTGAATCTTGGAGGTGGTAGTCATACTCTTCTACCTCTAGCTTCAGCTCCTGTGATCCTGGGAACAGCTCTCTCCCATGGCCCCTGGAGGCCTAGGGATG
This sequence comes from Mellivora capensis, assembly GCA_004024625.1. Lineage (NCBI taxonomy): Eukaryota > Metazoa > Chordata > Mammalia > Carnivora > Mustelidae > Mellivora > Mellivora capensis. The sequence continues at coordinate 11,598 of PISX010004946.1, read as the reverse complement.
GTCTCTGCTTCTTGTTGTTACTGGCCTTTATTGATAGTGCCTTTATTAAACTTCCCTCGATTATCCCTTCAAGTGTTTCTAGCCAGGACCCTAACCCACACAGAAGCAAAGTGGGTTTTAGAGATGATCTCAGTGTGGCCTTTGCTAGATTGGTGAGATAGAGGGCCCTGTGTATTTCTCATGTGGTTTCTTCTGCTTTTTGCATGTGAAGTAGTTGAAATGATTTGGGATTTGGCCAATTAATTAGAATAAGAAAACCAGTTAGAGGTACTTGGAGAAACAAGACAGAAATTTAGGGACCTTCCGTAGGGTAGGTCTGCTGACGACCATGGATTTCTTCAGACATTATAAGTGACTTTAGGTATACAACTCCCCTTGCCTTGGTCTTATTCTGTGTCAAAGTGGGGATCACTGTGTGGAGTGAATATGGGGTTATGTGCAAAGTTTGGCCCAAGCTTGATGGCCCTTCCAAATGTTCTGTTCCCATGCCAGAATTCCAGCTGTCATGAATCTAGTTCCTACTGTAAGAATGGTCTTGATCTTTGGGGGAGGGGGGTGGGAAAGAGGGTGGGGGAGGGGTGGACTAGCTTGGACAGGTTGAGTGGTGGGTTGACAGTGGCCTATCCAAGGGGGGATTGCCAATTTCAAGGGACATGCTCAGGATAATTTGTACCAAGTGCCACTTCTGATCTACCACCAACATGATTGCCTGGCTCTTTCCAGTGGCAATTTTATTGCATCCTCCCAGCATCTTCCTGAGGCAAGTGGTTTTATTCTCATTTTACAGGGCAGCAGACTGACCCCTAGGGATGTTAAATAATGGTCCCAAGGTCACATAGCTGGTTACGGAGCAGGAATTTGGACCCATATGTGTCAGACAGCAGAGATGGTAGTAATGAGAAGTACAGGGAACCGACTGAAGCCCCAGCAATCATTTCCTTGGCATCATGTGCCAGGCCACACTGATCACATTTAATTCTTACAGCTTAGGATCTGGATCACTATAATAGAAATAAACTCTGCCCCCCTCACTACACATACACAGACACTTAACACTTGTGGTATAACTGTAGGTGTCCCTCAACAACCTAATTATGGGGACCATTCAGAATAAAATTCTAGTTTGGAATAAAATGGGGGAAAATCAGGCCTGTTCAACTCATTAGGGTTGACTAGCCAGGGATTTAGGGGAGCATCGTAGCACCCCTGTTTCCCAGGAGACCGAAGATAAAAATTAATACAGTTAAAGGCATCATCATCATCTTCTTTCATTATCAAATTTTCCATTCTTCTTGCCATCTTGGCATTTTAATTTTCCAAAGACTTATGAACTTGCTTTACTTGGTAACATCTCCCTATAGGGTATTGAAATCACAGGGAAATGGCTTCTGTATATTACCTTTAGGGGCAAAGCTGACATATGTGGGTTTTGTTCAGATTGAAAGTCTGAGGTCCTATTTATGAACTTGTATCTCTTGTAGTTTGGAACCAGTTCTGTGGCTTGGGTTCAAGTCTAAAAGTAGAATGCATTGTGAAGGAGGTGATGTCTGGCCTGATCCATTTCCTTTCTGTTAGGTGCCTTTGCTCAGTGATTAAATTGCCTGTCTGAGCAGTGCATTCTGATCCACACTCCTGTGTTTTACTTCATGCTGCTGCCTTCTTACTCCTCTTCTACCCATCAAAATCCACCTGTCCTAAGCACCTTCTCTCAGCACCCTGCCCAACCTCCCTCACTGGGTTTGGCAGCAAACTGTTGAGCAAAGAGTAAGGGGTTTGAAGTTAGGCATATCTGAGTTTGAGCCCTGGTTATACTACTTGTTAGCTATGTGGCCATGGGAAAATTAACTTTTCTCTTAGACTATTTTAGCCATAAGATGGAAATTATCAGCCTACTTGCAGAGGGTGGCCCCACACTTAAAGAGAGAGCATGTCTGAAGCACGTGACCCATTACTTGGCACAAAGTAATACCCTCGTTTCCTTCTTCTTAGAAGATTTCTCTCCCTTCCAGTGTCCCCCCAATTCTTCCTTGTTTGTCACAAAGAGATTCAGAGTAACAGTTCCCCACCATTCCTTCTCTAGCCTCAGGGAAATGAAACTTGCATGAGACTGTTTCTGCAGACATTGTTTCACTTGCATGCTTGTGGCAGACTGTGATTAGGTGCAGGCAGGGGTAAACTTCTCTGATAATTAGTGGGCATCTACCCAAAGCAGACAGAGGGCCAGGACCTCAAAGGCATACCACCCACTGCTGTGGCAGCTACCCCCTGCTTGGACACTTTCTGTGTTCAAGAACTCATTCTCACCAGATCGATCTAGCAGTTTGGGACATTTCTCATTATTAGAAGGTTCTGTGTTACTTTGGCTGACATCTGCCTTCCTAGGGCTGTCACCTACCTGTTCTTTCCAGCTTCTGCAATCTATTTAAAGGGCTCTCCCTTTCTCACATGATGACAGTTGATCTAATAGAAAACCGTTGGTCATGTGTTCACAAGGTCTTCTCTCCTCTAGACTTTAGGTACTATTTTATTCTGCCTAGGTTATTCCATTATTCCATTCTGCTTGGTCATCAGTCATGCTTTCCCTTATCTCAGGAGCTGTGTTGCAACTTGTGGAGAGGTAGGAGCATCAGGTTTGAAGGAAGGCACATTTGGTTCTAATCCTTCCATGGGCATCTACTGGGAACCCCAACTTACCTATCTATAAAATGGAAGCAGTAATACCAATATCCTAGTACCCACAGGGAGATTAAACGTGCTCATGTATAGAAAGTATGCAGTTTCTTGCCTGGCGTGGAAAAGAGACAGTAGCTGTGTAATTATTATTAACTAATTTCTAAACAAGTAGCCACCATGCTTGGTTCTCTTAGAAAATCTTCCTAGTGACCTTTAAGGATTTCATCAGCCTGGAAATGGGAGTTTTTCCCCCCCTCACTTACACAAGGAAAATGGCATTAACTGAGTGTTCCATTTATTTTGTTACAGCCACAGGATTCTTAAGAGGAGGATAGGATAGTCAAAATACCACTCCACGGTCATTTTAAGTATGTTCATTTGAGGCAGGTTTTAATTTAAAAACAGTTTGGATATTCTGTGGCTAAACAAGTACATTCTAAGAGGTCCTTTGGGATTGCAGCAGAATGTTCAGACATTCATGGGCAGAATTCCAGAACGCTTGAAAGATGAGTGTGTCCTGTGGCTGATGAACAAGGTATGAAGACACCAAATCCCCCTGACAAAGTCCAGCAATGTCTTGTCACTGATCGGCCTTTCTGGAAAGACTAGATGAGCTCACCAAGAAGACAGGGGTGGGGGGAGATTTCAGGAAAGATTCTTAGTTATCAGAAATTAGGCACTGAAAGATCTGGGGCTTCCTGTTGATTTCCCAAGTTGTTCTCACAGCCCAAGACACATGGTTGGGCCATGATGTCATCTGACATAGATAGACACACTGAGGCCTGAAACTGTCAAGCAGATTCCGGATCATGATGGAGGGTGGGAGGGATGTGCAATTTGAGGACCATGTCAGTGTGGAATGAGTAATGTCTTCCAATAGGATATTATCACCCATCCTATCATTGATGGGGATGGGGGAAGACCTGAACTCTAAGATATTAAAAAACAAGTATTATATATCCCCCTGAAGACCCTACTTTTCCAAGTTAAAATCTTGTATTTAGTAGTTTCATCTATTGTCATGCTAGGATAATATTTTCATATCCAGTTGAATGTAGATGACCAATCTGAATCCCTCATTCACTCGTTCGTTCCTTCATTCATTGAATCCCTCAGTTGGTCATTCAGTCCTCTGGTCTGTGGTTCTAGCTGTTCGGTCTTTCAGTCATTCAACAAATACCTATTGAACGTCTTTTTCTGTACCAAGGGCTCTTCTGGGTGTGAGACATGCAGCAGTGAAAAAAAAAGATTCACAGAATCTACTCTCCTAGGAAAAACAGATGTTTAATAAGCAATTACAACAAAAGGCGACCAATGGGGAGCATTATTATAGGAAAAGTACCGGCCCCAAGGCAAAAGAAGTTCAGTTTGGCTGGAGAGCACAGTTTTCTATTACCTAAAATATCAGATCCCAGTGGCTTCACTTCCTGGATGTCTAAATACAGAACCCCAAACACTCATCCATTAGAAGGAATAAGAACTAACATCTGTGGAGCTCTTGCCATGTAGCCAGCCACTGAGCCAAATCCTTTACAACGACAGTCACACTTAATCTTTCCTGAGTTAGGGACTCTTAAGTATCCCCATTTCACAGACGAGGAAGTTGAGGCTCAAAAAGGATAAACAGCTTGTCTGTAGTCACATGGAGTGAAGTGGCAAGAGCCAGGAGTTGAACCCTGGTCTGATTCTATAGCTCGTGGTAATAATCATGAACATTTCCCCCCATGTGTCTAGGAAGTGGAAAACCTGTAACAAAAGACATTGAGAAGTCAGGCCAAAGGGAGCCTTTGGACCTTCCTAGTGTACTCCCAAAGAATCAAGAGCTCTGTAGTGAGCCTCACACCCATGGGAAAAAGAGCAAGAACTTGGGGTGATCAGGTCAGAGAGCATCATGGGGCAAACTATGTTCCTGCATCCTAGAAGGCATGAGAAAGCTTTGCAGGAAGTTATTTCTAACAGTAGAATGAGCTTAGGCAATCCAACCGAGAAACAAATCAATCTTATGCTCGCACGTACGTTTTAAATGCAGTTAGAATCATATAAAACCGAATTAGAAAGCCTAATGTCCACATGATGTCTTTATTTAGTGTAAAGTAATCCATTACACACACTCTCTTTCCTTTTCAGTGATTAAAAACATAAAGTGAGTCAGTCATTTTTGCAAAAATAGTTCTATATTTCAAAAGAAAATAGTTTTCTTAGAGAACATAGTCTTCTATTTTTTCTCTCCTTCTGGCCCCTCCTCCAGCTCTGTAATAAATATCTCCTGCCCAGATGTTAGATCATGTTGAGATAATTTGGAAATCTTTGTGCTTAATTTAGACATGATTCATGTACGCATTGAGTAGTACCTAAGTTTGGCCGGGGATGAGGATAGTTGCTCGTGGTGATGATTCAGGCTTACCCGTGAGTGATCCATCTTCTATCAGTTGAGATATTACTCAGTTGCTGTGATGACTCAGCTTGAGTCTGTGCAAGTGTGAGTGCAACGGTGAGCTCCCTCAGCAGCTTCCCTTGGTGTTCCCCACATGGCTGGGGATGACTCCGTGCTCACTGGCACTTGCTGAGTTCGTGCCCTGTATTCTCAATGAAGGCCCGAGTGAGTCATGTTTCCATGTGTCTCGCTGTCAGTTCTGGTTGGTATTCTGCAGTTACCACGGGTCTAGTCCATGCCTCATCTCCTTATTCAAAGGGATTCTTTTACCTGATGTCTTCATTATCATCAAAGACTTTCCTTTCTAGACTCGAGAACCACGAGCCTCAGAATCCAGCAAATCTGCCTGTATCCCATATTGGTATACGGTGGTATTACTTCTTCTTGACACCAAGTAGTACTACTACCCTGCTAGTGCAGTTCTGCAACTACCATCAGCACCACCACGACCAGCATTTCTCTTCCCATGAAGAAGCAGGATTTTAGAATACTTAAAATGTTACAAACACTGGTTGAATTCCTTATATGCTTTATCTCAATTATTCTGCATACCGGTCACATGGAGTATTTATTTCTATATTATTTATTTATTTAAAAAATTTATTTATTTATTTGAGAGCATGAACAAGAGAGAAAGAACAAGCAGGGGTAAGAGCAGATGGTGAGGGGCAGAGGGAGAGCGAGAAGCAGGTTCCCCACTGAGCAGTGAGCCCGATGTAGGGCTGGATCCCAGGACCCTGGGATCATGACCTGAACTGAAGGGATATGTTTAATCAACTGTGCCACCCAGGCACCCCCACGTATAATATTTAGATCCCAATTTTGCTTAGGAATTAAAGCCAAGGCTTAAATATGTGAAGTAACTCACCTATTGTGTCACCGTTAGTAAATCGCAGAGGTATTACCTAAACCCCTGATCTGACATGATGCTTCTAACCAAGACATCCTGATCTTTTTCTCCATCTCATATCATCATATCACCTCCACACTGTTCACTAGGTAACACTGGCTGCTGGGTACTCACTACACTCAGGTGACCTAGGCTGCAAGAGCAGACGAGTCTTTTGCAGCCTGCAGTACTTATAAGCTACTGAGACTGGGACCATAATCTGCACCATCTATCAAAGTAAATCCCCTGAAGGAAAGCAGAAATCCTGCATTAGCATGGACTCTGGAGGATGACATTCAAGCTCCCAGTCTCCTCTCTCTGGCAGACAGTTTTCTTTTTTTTTAAGGATTTTATTTATTTATTTGACAGAGAGAGAGATCACATGTAGGTAAAGAGAGAGGGGGAAGCAGTCTCCCCACTGAGCAAAGAGCCCAATGTGGGGTTCAATTCCAGGACCTGAGATCATGACCTGAGCAGAAGGCAGAGGCTTAACCCACTGAGCCACCCAGATGCCCCTGGCAGATGATTTTCTTATCAATTTCTAGGTAAGAGAGAGTGCTCTTTGCTACATGACTTCTTTACTCTGCTGTACTATAATTTTGTTTTCTCTAGTGAGGACCTCAGTTCTTTCTAAGAACAGTCTCAGGGTATCTTTAACATTTTGTTCAGACTTTTATCTCTCTGGGTTGAACAACTCTAACCTCTGCCCACAAGGACCTGGTGGTGTATTTGGAAATTGGCAATTATCCTATTGTTTCTAATTTCATGGGGAATCTAGAGAGTGGTGACTCCTGGTGCTGCCTTTAGACTCAGGCAAGAGTGGCTCCTACCCTGTGGATTCCACTCTGGTCCTTGTCCCCTGGCCACCCATCCCTTCTAGGCTAGGCTTAGGCTCCATGGACTGCAGAATTCTCTTCTTGAAGGACTCCAATCCCATTTCTAGAACAGAATGGAATTCTGCCCTAGGGCCATTATCCTCCAGGAATGGACCTTGTGACAGTTCACCCCTAGGCCCCAGGAGGTGGTTGCTAATGGGGTGTGGATGGAGTTTGAATATCTGCGCTTATTTGGGTAAGATCCCTTGGGGTGTGGGGCAGAGCTGAGAGTGGGAAGAGAAGGCGAAGACAGACCAGAAGCCAGAGGAGAGTCCAAAAGCTTGGAACTCAAGCCAGGCTTCCAGGTTGTTTTGAAGACTTTTGTCATGGTAGGGGAGAAGAATATATTTTTATTAGGCAGTGTGTTAGCTTGATTTATAACTTCTGTATATTTGACACATATCTTGTGGGCCTCCACTTCGGCCCGTTTGCCCTGGCTCCCTCAAGTGTTAGGAATAGTCCTGCTATCAACCACTAGGGCAATCAGCATTCCCAGTGTATCTGAGACTAAGGGGTTTCCCGGGATTCAGGATTTAAAGTGCTTATGGAAAAAGACGTGGGAAAACTGGAAGGAAGTGTGTTGATCACTCTAGACCACCCACTCCCTGTAAAGTAATGACCATTGTTGATTTATATAACTGTATAGAACTCAGGCTCCTTCTCCCTGGGGCAGAGAGAACCTCTATTTACATGTTCATCATAACAGCGTGCAAGAAATTCCATTTAATGATAGATCTTCTCTCAGAGAGGGGAGATAATTAAAGGTCATTTAACCCCTGGCAGGCATACTGTCTCCAGGGCAGGATGCAGCCATTAGCAGGGGCCTTTGTAAACTTGCCACTAAAATCAACAATGAGCATTCACTGACCACTAGAAGAAACACCATCAAAATTGTTGCTGGAAGTCAAAATTGCTTTGTATACCTTGAACTGTCCTATTTCTTCAAGAACAAGGAGAGACGGGATGTGTTTCCATGTGGCATTAGTCCTATCGCTACCCAGTTCCAAGTTTCCAACTTGACTACAACCGCCTGAAACAACTCCTTTCTGGGGGCCCTCCAGGTACCTAAGAACTAGGGCTATTTTGAGGTGTTTGGCAACTGGGAAAAGGTGAGGTGGAAGCATATTTAGCCAGATAACTTTCTGGGCCAAATTGAAAGGTAAGTGCAGTTAATTTCTACCCAGGCTTCTGTTTCTACTTTCCCACTATCTTGTTTCCGAAGTTTTTAGGAATAAGACATTCATTCATTTTTTTCATCCATTCATTCATTTTTTTCATCCATCCATTCATTCAGCCAGAGAGGCCAAGAGCAGTAGCACCACATGCAAAAGAAATAGTAGGAGCAAAGGCTCTGTGGCAGGAACATACTTGAAGATCTGAAAGCAGACTGGAGGGGCAGGCTGGAAAAGGAAGAAAGGGGAGTAGAATAGGGTCCAAAAGTAGGGTAGAGGCCAGGTCCAATGGGACCTTAAGGGCTACCTTACAGACTTTGGATTTTATCAAGTGCAGTGGATTGAAGATACCCAGAGATAGACGCATTTTCATTCAGGAACTGTCCAAACAAATTTTACAGATGGGATTAAATGCAGAATCTTGAGATGGGGAGATTATCTTGGACTATCCAGGTGGGTCCTAGGTACCATAACATGTATGCCTATAAAGAGGGAGGCAATGTTACAAAGGCGGAGGTAAGTACCTGCAACAGAGACTGTATAGACCACAAAGCCTGAAACACTATCTGGTCCTTTATAGGAAAAATATGCTAACCCGTGGGTCAGAACCAGGTCTCCAGGGCTAGAGAGCCTGGGTTCACATCCCATCTCTATGTTTTACAGCTCTGAGCTCTTGGGCATGCTAAGTACCCTACCTGCACTTCAATTTCCTTTTAACAAAATTGGGGTAATAAAAAGAACTTAAATCATGGGGTTGTGAAAATGCATAGCCCATAGGACAGCACCTGACAAGTGATGCAGTAAGAATTTAAGAGTTAGGTATTGTTACCATGCTAACCCACATCCTCTTCTCGATGGCACTCCCCAAATAATATAATGAGTTAGTGTACCCTTCCTTATCTTCCCTCCCTAATCTTTCTCTGTCTTCTCAATCCACTGTCTTGTCCCACACCTTGGCCATTCCAATAAGACCTCTCAGATTTGCATCCAAGGCCCACCAAATGACCACATCCTACCACTTGTGAAATCTAAAAGTAGAATTCATCAGTGCTACTTGAAAGTTAATTCTGTTACAGGCAATACTGGAATACTGGATATTGTCCGTTTATCCAGGACTGTGTGCTCTCATTCATCACCAAAGGTAACTGTGCAGAAGCAGTTTTCATGTTGGCACAGTCAGATTTCTTAACAAACTGGAACACCTAATATAGCCCACCACCCAATCAATGTAATCACAGCCCTGCCCACAGCTCTTCAATCTTCTGTATCTAAACAGCATATTCCAGCATTAGGGGATTTATTTAACAAAGTTCTTATTGTCACATATATAATTCAGCAGGATATTATATATGCCCTTAAAGGACTTACCAGTTAGCATTAGTGATGTCGTGTCAGTAAGAGAACAGTGGTACATCAGAGAAGGCATCTAAGAAACTCTTGTCTCAGTTCTACTTCCTCTTGCACTAGACAAAGACTGCTAATGATCCTGACAATCTTCTCCCCTAGATACAACTTCAGAATCTTTCTCAACACTACTTCCTGTCAACTATTATTTTTTTTAAAGATTTTATTTATTTATTTGTCAGAGCGAGAGAGCTAGCACAGGCAGACAGAGTGGCAGGCAGAGGCAGAGGGAGAAGCAGGCTCCCTGCCGAGCAAAGAGCCCGATGTGGGACTCGATCCCAGGACGCTGGGACCATGACCTGAGCCAAAGGCAGCCGCTTAGCCAACTGAGCCACCCAGGCGTCCCTCAACTATTATTAATCAACCAGATTTTCTTCCTGAGACGAGACATTTCTGACTTGGGTAAAAGAGACTGGTTCCTACTGCAGAGATTGCTGGTACCAAAGGAGTAGCAAGAATGTCTCCACATCGAGATTTGAGTAACAATTCTCACCATATGGAAGAAACTACATGAGCCATGACAGAGATGGGAAAGTAATGCAATTTGGCTGAAGCCTCTAAAAGTGAAAATGAGGCTGTAAACAGATGACTAGGCATTAGCTCCTGCACTGACAACTACAAGTTATTTGGAGGGTAAAAAGAACTTTCAAAAATATTGTATCAGAGAAGTATTATGTTTTAGAAATGTCATTGGCTGAACTCTAGGGAAGATAACAGGAGGAATCAAAAATAAAATATAGACAGAGGAGTTAAACAATCAAAGCATATGGGGGAAAGAGAGTGAAGGTCTCAAAATGAAAGTAAAAAATGACATTTGGAAAAAGCATCATGAAGAAGAGAATGATAGCCTACTGGCCTGTGAGTGGGAAGAGGAGGGAAGGGAAAAGTAGATCTTGACCCTGGGATTTTGAGTTTGAGTGAGAACATACAGTATCATTGACTATGAGAGGTTAATTTTTTTGGAGCTTGCTGAGCTTGAAGTAAGACATCCTGTTGAGACTTTCAGGTAGAAATTGAGAATGCAGGCCTGGAACGTTAGGGGAAACAGAGGATGGAGACACGGAGGGGAAAGAATCAGTCCTGAGAAAGTAGGAGCTTGGTTCAGACTAGAGGAAGGATGGTCAAAGATATATTTGTGAAATCTTTATTCCATTCTACTTTCCAGTGGATTCAGATAGGGTGGGACCAAAATCCTCTTGGGGTTGGACTTCCTCCCTAGGAATATCCATCCAAGGACATGGATTGACTGTTGCAGTTGCTCTAGGTTCTCATGCTTTCGAGAAAATCAGCTCTTTCCCTGGGCTCGACTCCCAGTAAACTACATTAAGGCAGCATGTTCTCAGAGCAGCCACATTCTACCCACACAGAGCAAGGGCCCCAGTCTTCACTCGGACATCTGCCTAATGACATCAGGATCTTTAATTACTCCCCTTTGAGGAATGAAAATAACTTCTTCCTTGACAACAATCATCATAGTTTAGGTTCCCCAAAAAGCAGCCCCAAGACAAGACTGCAATGTAAGTAGTTTATTTGGGAAGTAATCTTAGAAATATTGGAAGAGGAGGAGGAAGTAAAGCAGAGAAAGGAAGAAAACAAAGAGCGTCTAATCAGACAACTTATAAGGATATTGGTAACAGGCACTAGTTAGTTCTGATATGTATCCTTGAGATACAGCTCAGAACTTATGTCTTCGAGTCATCTCAGAGGGGCAAGGAAGTGCCTTCCCAAGGCTCTGTGCACTGATTCTGATCTGTCTCGGGTTGAGGGATGCTCCCTGAGGTGTTAATTATCTGGCCCTCCCAGCCTGCCAGGCATGCAGGAAGAGCAACTGGAAGTCAGACCAGAGTGTACTGAAATGGTAAAGAGGCAAGGGGATAGGGACATCTACAGCATTAGAAACAACACTGTGTCAAATAAATTACCCCTAGTGGAAGGAGGGCATGGGATTGGTGTTATGGAAGATTGCAACTTTATGCAGAAATTGAAACATGCTTGTTAAATAGAGCAGCCATGTGGCTATTAGACACAATTGCCTTAACCAAAGGCAACTGAAAGTGTTTGAATTTGGAACAGAGAGTATTTATTCTTCTCATAGAATTGCTCTGGGATGTTTAAAATAAGAGCAGCTCTCTACCTTCAAGGTATTATTAA
>PISX010004945.1:0-113792 GCA_004024625.1 Mellivora capensis | reverse complement strand
TCATATGGTTTCACTTATTTGTGGAGCATAACAAATAACACGGAGGACATGGGGAGATGGAGAGGAGAAGGGAGTTGAGGGAAATTGGGGGGGAGATGAACCATGAGAGACTATGGACTCTGAAAAACAATCTGAGGGTTTTGAAGGGGCGGGGGGTGGGAGGTTGGGGGAGCCAGGTGGTGGGTATTGTGGAGGGCACATATTGCATGGAGCACTGGGTGTGGTGTAAAACTATGAACTCTGTTACGCTGAAAAGAAATTAAAAAAAACACAAACAAACAAACAGACAAACAAAAAGAATGGGTCTACCAGTTTGTACCTGAACCTTGGATTTCCCAGCCTCCAGAACTATGAGAAATAAATGTCTGTGTTTAGGCTACCCAGTCTATGGTATGTTTTATAGCGCCTGACAATAATTATAAATTTTATATACTTTCTTGTGCTTAAAAATAATGGGGAAATTTCAAGGCCCCAGAAAGAGGAAGGGAACTCAAAGTGAGAATGAAAGTTGGAGCTGCTATCATTGTATCTCATGGAATTAGCTGATATATACATATATATATGTGTATATATATATTACATTAATTTATGTAGTTTATTAATGTAGTTTATATATATTAATGTGGTTAATATGTATTAATACATGTTATGTATTATAATACATAACATGTATTAATACATATTAACCACATTAATATACATATTTTCCAAGGAAGGCAGCAGAGCAATTAGGTTAGGGAAGAGTTCCTCACTGTATTTCTCTAACTGTCTAATTCTTAAAAAAAAACCTGAAGCTTGCACAGTATACTACATTTGACAACATTAGGCGGTAATATGAATGCTTGTTTTAGTCCAGAGAGAGAGAGAATATTTTATTTTGTAGTATATATTGTGATAGTGCAGCTTATTCATTTTAGTACTTAGGGCTCCTAAAAATTTCTATCTGGTCCTGACCTATGTTCAGTTTCACAATATCAGAGACTAGTTTAAATAGAATGCTTAACCTCAAACCCAGTTTGCTAAATGCATGATGGGGTAAGTATGGAAGCTCATGTACTTATGAAAACATTGTTGAGTAGAAACCCAGGGGCAAATTAAGTAGGCGCCAGGATATCGGGTAGAAGGGAAGTATGATGAAGGGAGGGGATGGGAGCACGGTGCTGTTTTCAAAGGTAAGCCTACACAGGATTCTAATGTATAAAAATTAAAGTCTGCTCTTCTGGCCCATGAGAGGGTGGGGACACTAGAGTCTACTTGCTTGTTCACCTCATCATGCTCAGTCCCTAATCTTTCAAGAAGACCTATTAGTACTGATACAGCAGATTCTCTTTACATTCCAATCCACATTTCAACTTCTTTCCTCAACTTGTCTTCCTACTGAAACAGAAAATAAGGGTTGAAAACCAAAACATGAGTTGTCAATCTGAGACTTCATCATACTTACTAACTCTTCAACTAAGATGAAGAAAAGAAGTATAATTTTATTTTATTAATTATTATCTAGTATTTTTGGTTAAGGAAAATGTGCAAAGATTGATTTGTCTAGATAGTGTTCTATGCACTTTTTACCTATTCAAAGTCCTATTGAAATATGAAATTATGGAAATTATGTGAAATCAAGCTTCATGATATTTTAAAGGAGATTTTTGATAAGAAGTTGGGTGTCCTATAATTTATATTATCTATAATACAATAACATATACACTTTTTATATAATGTTTTATGATTTTTAACTAACATTAAGTGACGGTAAGGAGAAAAGTACACACACGCATACCCCCAAACAGATGTTTTAGGCAGGGACATTTTTTCCCTTTATTACAGATGTGAATTTTTTTTTTAAATTTAAATGCTTGGGGAATCAAACCCCCTAATGAGAACTAGGCAGCCCAGTTGAATTCTCCTCCTCAGGAAGGCAGGAAGGAGTCCTTCAAGGGCCACTCCAGCCTTTCCATCTGTTAAATTGAATGACTTGACTTGAAAACTATGGGCTTAAATATTTCTTCAGCTGCAAAGGGTCACTTACCTCAAACTCCATTTTAATTTAATGAGGAATGTGAGGTTGAAACCTGTCTGCTAACCTCGAATCTAATTGTCTTATATACCCAACAGACAGCCTTTCTGTGCTCTATGAAGCTCTGTGGTGCATGAAAATAGTCATCTAAACTTGACTCTTGTACCATATAATCCAGCCACAGTCAGGTAATGGGCTTTGTTAATGACTTCCAAATTATAATCAGTGGTATTTACTGGGTCCCTGTATCTTAAACAAAACAGGATAAAGAAAGAGGTAAACACTCTATATGAAGTTGGACCAGTCCAAGGTGGAATGAGGCCTGGTGGTCAGTTTGAGTTGCTCCTTTTTTGAACTAGTTTTCATCCTGCTATATCATTCTCTTAGTCTGCTTCCCTGCCCACTTTAGCAGAAAGAAGAATTGACTTCATCAAGCAGAATTACTTATTCTGGGGGCACCTGGGTAGCTCAGTGGGTTAAAGCCTCTGCCTTTAGCTCAGGTCGTGATCCCAGGGTCCTGGGATCGAGCCCCGAGTCGGGCTCTCTGCTCAGCGGGGAGCCTGCTTCCTCCTCTCTCTCTGCCTGCCTCTCTGCCTACTTGTGATCTCACTCTCTGTCAAATAAATAAATAAAATCTTAAAAAAAAAAGAATTACTTATTCTGTATTCGCATCATTAATTTTCACTAAAACCTGTATATGAGACTATACAGTGATGACTTTATCCTAAGTTTAATTTCACTGATTTTGGGTTATTACTTTAGCTGTCTTTTCAGGTACTTTTACTTCAGCCTTGTTTTAGCCGGCAATCTGTATATATTATTCTTCATTCTTTTCCCTATAGGATTGTTTGTTTTATTCTTATTCTTTTGTAGGAACTGTTTATTTAGTACACAAATTTTTATTGATTACTGATGCTCTAAGTATTTTTTTGCTCTTTTTGTTAGCTGACTTTTCACTTTCTTTTTAGTTTCTTTTGATGACTAAAAGTTCATTATTCAAATATTAATTTAGTCAAATTAATTAATCTTTTCCTGGTTTTTAAAAAAGATTTTATTTATTTATTTGAGAGAGAGAGAGAGAAAGAAAGAACACAAGCAGGGGAGGGGGCAGAGAGAGAAGCAGACCTGCCACCTTGAGGTTTCGCTCCATCCCAGGACCCCAGGATCGTGACCTGAACCAAAGGCAGATGCTTAAGTGACAGAGTCACTCAGGTGCCCCCTGTGGTAATTGTTTTTTGCATCTTAAAAAAGGTATTCTTTCTCACTCTGGTATCCTAAATATGTTTTCCTATAATTTGTTCAAAGAGTTTTAAAACTGTGCTTTTCCTCCGTTAAGTCTTCAATCTACCTGGAGTTGGTTTGTGCAGGATGTAAGGTAGGGATCCAATTTGTACAACATCGGGACTCTTATCAAAAATACTTTTTTCTCGGGGCACCTGGGTGGCTCAGTGGGTTAAGCCTCTGCTTTCGGCTCAGGTCATGATCCCAGGGTCCTGGGATCGAGCCCTGCATCGGGCTCTCTGCTCAGCGGGGAGCCTGCTTCCTCCTCTCTCCCCCTGCCTGCCTCTCTGCCTACTTGTAATCTCTGTCTGTCAAATAAATAAATAAAATCTTTAAAAAAAATACTTTTTTCTCTATTGCAATACTATCTCTGTCTTATATCAACTTACTATATATGAATAGATTTGTTTGGGTGCTTTATCCTGTTTTAGTAATCTTTTTACCCATTCCTGTACTAATTATACACTGTCTTCATTTTCTTTTCCTGAAGTAGACTTTTTTAAGTTAGTTTTTCAGTAAGTGTCTATGAACAGTAAATTCAGTCTTGACCTAAAATATCTTTATTATGTCCACTTTGCTGAATTTTCAGCCTTAAGTATGGAATTTTAATTTGATAGGTAGTTTACATTTTGTGGTATTTCCAAGATATTTAGCGTATCATACTACTGAATGAATATGTTTTCTATATATTTTTTTCCTTTATCTTTTTTACTTCTGGGGCTCTCTCTTCATGATCCCTTGTGAGAAGGCAAAGCAATCTAAATAAATTCAGACTTCCCCCCTTCTCTTGTTACCGTATTTTCTTTCTTCTAAATTAGTTGCTTTCCTTTCCTGCCTGAAAATTAGATGCCTGTGGTAAAGATCTAGATCTTAACCTCACTTTCTCTGTGAATATAGGTGAGTGGTGTGAGGTGGTAACAAATAGAGCGTTTCAGCTGGGAAGGAAAAATTATTTGCATAAGGAAACAAATGCAATGAGCCAGAAACTGGTGCCAGCTGTACCAGTATGAGAAATAGTCACAAAATGTAACATGACTCACAGAGATAAACAGAAGCTGACAAGGCATTTTGTATAGACCAATCAGTCTTTCATCCCCACTCAGGAGTTATGGGTTTGAAATACAGAGATCTTAGAGCACTTAATAAACTTTCTCCAAACACAAGTAATTAATGCCTATTTTATACTGAAATAAATCAGTTCTTTATGTAAAAACTGAGAAACTTGCCAATTTCCATTGCAAAATAAAGAATACTGGATAGCTGAGGTCAGTGACTGCCAGTCTCTCTACGAGGATGAAATATCCCAACCTTTTCAGCATATGAAATGTCATCAAGACATCACTGCTATGGAGGTTAAGAACCTGCCTCCTATTAGATGTATTTAGAAACACAAGTAACAAAGGAGGATCTCTTAGTTTTCTTTTGCTGATGTTTAGTTTTCCCTACAGCAATAGAAAATTCTGAAGGATAGATGAATGAGCTCTAATGGCACATTTCATTTGGATTTATTTTCTTTTCAACTTAGAAATGCATCCAGTACAAATAATGTCCTGGGTAGGTGGTGAAATTTCATGGTAGGTAAGAGGCAGTGTCACATTGAAAATAATCCAAGAAGAGCTGTATGGACAAAGTATATTCAAGACCTATAACTTTCTTCCAAAGATCATACTGATAATCCCTAGCACTTATTGAAAATATACTCTGTGCCAGGCACTGTGGTATTTTAAACGAAGTATATTTAGTCCTCATAATGATTATATGAGATATACACTATTATCATTATCCTCCTATTATAAAAGAGGGAAGTGAGACTAAGAATTCATCAAGGTTGCCCAAGTGGTAGAAATAAGATTCTAACTTAGTCAAATCTGTTTCAGTTGAGAGCTTTTTTCCCCCAATACCATGAAATGCTCATTTGGTTTCCCTGTTCCATTTGGTATCATCTGCTTTATCTCCATCTTCATGAGAACTGAGTATAAATGAGGCAGGATGGTATTTGTGTTATGAGACTCCATGTTGCCAGCACAGAAAACCCAGTTGAAGCTGGCATTAACAACAATAGATTGAGATAAAGTATCAGCTTCCAACTGAAAACAGGGCCTGGGACAACACTGAATGGATTGACTCAGGATGGGATGTTGTTCCCTTTCATGAACCACACACTGCAGCAAGGGGACAATGAATAACTCGGATTGCAGTTTGGGCAATTCCTGAAGCCAGGGATGGGGAAAATTTCATCAAAATTGAATGGCTGGTCCTTGAGATGGATGGAGGGGAAATGGGAAAGTAGAAGCTTAGGAAAATAAGTCAGAGTCAAACAAATGGAATCCTTATTTCCTTGTAAGATTAACATGTAAATTAAACATAAGGGAAGATCATGGTTGGATTCCACATCTTAGAAAACGTCCACTGGTGACATGTGAACTAGCTACCTATTGCTGTATTGAAACAAATTATTCCAAAATTAGCTGTTTAAAAGAAGAGACATTTATTTCTGGAGGTCGTCAACTGGGCGTAGCTTAGCTGGCTCAGGGATTTTTACCAAGCTGGTTGGGGGAAGATCTTCCAAGCTCACTCAGGATTGTTGGTAGACTCTAGTTCCTCCTCTTACACTCCAGGCCTGTTACACTGAGACAGTTTCCTTGCCCTGGGGGTCTCTCCATAGGGCAGCTCCCAACAGGCACAGGCTTCCTTCAGAGCAAGCAAGCAACAGAGCAAAAGCAAATGTCCAAGACAGTCTTTTTATATCCTAATCTTGGAAGTAACATCCTGTCATGTCTGTTATATTGTATTCTTTAGAAGTGAGTCATTAAGTCTATCCCACTTTGAAGAAAGAGGATTACACAAAGGTGTGAATATCAAGCAGGAGAAGGGGCCATCTTAGAAGTTGCCTATCATGTGTGCATTGGAGCATCTGTTTGTGTGTGTGTGTGTCTACTACCTTTGGAGTTGGTGTGTGGTCTGGGGTCGCACATGATATGGGTCCAATAGACTATTGAGTTCTTATGGACTTTCCTGTTAGGGACATTATGGGGATAAAATGGTAGTCATGTTTCCTATAGGAAACAGATGGCATTTGCAGGTTGAGAGTTTGACCGGGTTTAATAAAGGGACTATTTACAAAGGTGTAGGTAAGTACAGCAAAATTGTAGGAATAGTGCATTACTCCAGGGCTTGTGGCAGCCTGACACATTACTACCCCAAGGGTTGAAGCCATAAAGGAGGGAGCAGTTAGCAGAAGTAGGACAAGATCTCTGTATGAGAAGATGCCAGATTGGAGCTGTGACTTTCCACCAAAGGAAACAGTCAGCCTGTGGCATCTCCATAGGGAAAGTGCCAGTGGAATAAATATATCAGCTCACTCTCCTCCAGTCTCTTGCTGTCACTACCTATTGGCTGAACCCAACTAGAACTGAGAAGGCAAAGAATCCTCTGGTGTTGTCAATACAGGTCAGCCTCTGAGGTACACAGTGTGTGGGAAGAGTGGAGAATGGACCCAGAGGGACGATCAGAAGTACAGAAACCAACTGAGTACTTATGAGGAAAATCATCCTCATGATGCAGAGAGAAGAAGAAACAGGCTTACATAATGAGGTGCTGTTTAGAGCAAGCTAGATGGAAGCATTTGGTTTGCTGGCAGAGATGGGTATTTAACATCAAAACAGGCTTTCATGTAATTGTGTCCCTTGAAAAATCCTTAAAAATAGGAAACGCATATCCACCTCTATGAAAAGATTTGGGCAAGATTGTCCTGATGAGAGGAGCCTGGTTGGCTAGGATGACTTTGAAGGGTCCTTGTAACTTCAGGGTTCTAGGAGGAGTGATGGAAATCAGGAAACAGGATCTCCTACAAAATATTTCCTATGCTTTGAAATGGAAATTAGGCTGTTCCAATTTAGGAATCAAATTAAAACAAATAGTCAGGGTGTTAGCAGGTTGTGCTCCTCCCTGTTTGAAGTGGCAAGTAAAGAGGGAAGGTTGCTTTTTCCTGGATGAAGCAGGATCTCAGCCTGTTTTCATCTTTACTTAGCACCTGCTGGCTTGAATCGGTGTCGCCCAAGTCAGTAGACGGGGGATGTGCCAGGAGCTTGACCTTCCACATCTGCTGCTCCCCCCCGCACGCCCCCATGACAGCCTCTCCTGATATAGATGGACAGGGGCTGGTTTAAAATGACAGTCTCAAGTTCGTGTCAGAAGAGAAGGCTAATTCAAAGAAATAGGGCAAGTTCCCTTTCTCTGTAGGAATAATTATCATCCCGTCTCCATGGCCCTCCAGGGAGCCCATTTTGCCTTTAGATCCCGCTGGCAGAAGACCGACGATGAACTCTGTCGACATAGCATGTCCTTTATCCTTCACAAAGCCATTCGCAATGACTTCTTTCAGAGCTATCTACCTGCTGGAAAAAATTCCCCTGGGTAAGTGAGTCAGAGCTACTAGATAAGGGAGAAGAAAGAGGGACTTTGTGTGATGTCCTGAGACCTCAGCAAGAGGAGTTAGAACAAGGACACTTTTCATATAAAAAGAACCTACAACCGATGTCAGGGGGCTTAAAAGTTTCCCTGGCATTCTTTCTTGCAAGGTGCAAAGATCAGGTGCTGCCTAGAAAGTCATTTCTCTATTTTGCGATGCCCATGCCCTGCCAAGAACTGTGATTTTCTTCCCTGGGTGTTGGTTTGCCCAACTACCAGGCTTACAGAAATTCATTTCCTGAGTTTTGAAGAACTTTTTAAATATTTGCCACAATTGAGAGGGGGCAAATTAGGTAACTCAAAGATGAGAGTATTAACGTGGTAATATGTCAACTAAGAGTTAAAAAGAAAGACTAAACAGTAATAGATCGAGGTGTCCTTGTTGTGTGTGTGTGTGTGTGTGTGTGTGTACATGAGCCCACATTCCACATGATCCTTTCTGGCTTTCCTGAGTCACAGTAATAGAGAACTGAAAAGGAGCAGGTTTAGTCTGGTCTTTTGAGTATTAACAAAAAATCTGGGGCAGTGGTCTGTCTCCCTTTTCCCTATTTCCTCCAGTTTTCAGGGAATTAGACAATAGGGCAATAAAAAGCTTATCGGGTTTGCTCCACTACTTTTCTTAGCCTCTGTGAATGGGGTTATTTCAAGGAACCCTTAACAGCACCAAAGAGGAAATAACTTGCGATTAAAGAGTGAAGTTCCCCCCCCTTTGATTTATATTTTCCCCCAGCGAAAGCAGGACCAGTATGTATCAGCTCCAGTCTGTTTTCTTAAGGCCGTCTGAAAGGCCCTTTGTGCACTTGATGTGGCCAGGGTTTCCAGACACCATAGGAGCTACGTAATTCTTTGTACTGCGTTCAAGAAACTAGTTGCTAGCAGCCTACCAAGTTTTCTTTTCATAAATCCATTTATGAAGGGATCTTTAATTCTAGACATACAAATGCTTTCATCTTATACAATGCTTCTTAAGAATTTCCTTATTTATGATTCTGTTTGATCCTCACAGCTACACTATGGGATGGATAGGATAATATGATTACTTTTCTCCTCCCACCTTTGCACCCTTGCCCCCCATCTTATTTTTTCAAATGGGGAATAGAAAATTCAGAGATGATGAACTCTCACCTAGACAGATCTCATTCAGATAGCAAAGCAAGAAATTAAGACAAGGGCTCTTTCTGGAAGGTCACACGGCCCATGAGTAATTCTTTAAGGGTGTGTCATGCGTCTCATTTGTATCCAAATGGAAAAACTGGAGCAGTCCCTTTGGAAGGTGAGGCAGTCCTTGTTGTTCCGCGTGCCAGCAGAGCATTGCTTTTCCAGAGACACTCTTGAAAGCCTTGTATGTGCCACATCTCAGTAACATCTTGTGGCTTAGCTGCAGTAGACGGGGAAAGCTACCACTTAAAATCACTAAGATACTCACCAAGAGGCATTCGCCTCTGAAAGTAGCTGAAGGTGAGTTAAGAAGGAAGAATAGGGGCGCCTGGGTGGCTCAGTGGGTTAAAGCCTCTGCCTTCGGTTCAGGTCATGATCCCAGGGTCCTGGGATGGAGCCCCGCATCGGGCTCTTGGCTCCGCAGGGAGCCTGCTTCCCCCTCTCTCTGCCTGGTTCTCGGCCTACTTGTGATCTCTGCCTGTCAAATAAATAAACAAAATCTTAAAAAAAAAAGGAAGAATAAAACAGTATCTTCTGAAAATCAGTTGAAAATTAATTGGGGAAAAGGAGACTATAATTTATGTTTGGTCTCAATCCCTTTTTTAATCAGTAGAGTCGTTCTGATTATACCGATTTTTCTCCTCTGTGAATGTGCTGATCGTTTATGAATGATTTGCAATCTTTACCAAAAATATTAATAAGAACAAAATTTTGACAGTGTCTCCTATAGAAGCCCAGAGTGAAATCGGAAAAAATGAAAATTTCCTGCTTTAGGGTTGGGGACAGGGTGTGTGCCCTGCTCTGTCCTCTTAGCCTCACCAGTGGCTCCTGAGGCACTTTGATATCTCCCATCAGTTCCCATTAACACTCTTTGAAAACCTTAGTCCATTTCTAAGCCAAAGACGAATCCATTTCACTTAGTCAGTTTTCCGTAAACAGGTACTACTTATTTTCTCCGACCGGATGATTCAGCCCAGGCATTCGTTTCCCTTGAGAGTAACCGAGGTGGCCCCATCCACAGTGTCTCTTTGATTTTAGCAGTTGGGAGCTATTTCAGTCTGTATGCACTACGCTATCCTTCAGTAACAAACTAACCCTAAAATCTCAATGGCCAAACATAAAAGTTTACGTTTTTGCTGTATCGTTTCAACATGCATTATGGGGGTGGAGGCTGTGTTCCACATAGGCACTCAGGGATCTAGGATGACAAAGGCTCCACCATTGGGAACACTGTTAGTCACTATGGTAAGGGAAGCTAGGAGCTGAAGTTCTCCCAGAAGGACATACATTACATCTCTTTAGAGAACATGGCCCAGAACCAGTTATGTGGCCCTGTCTAACTGCAAGGTTGCGGAGCAACATGACACACTGTATGTCTATGTGGTCTCTGGGAAACGCTTCTGCCAGGGGGGAGACACTGATTTCTAGGGATAGAAACACCAGACACTTGTGCTTTCTGATCAGTTCAATTTAGTGTAAGAGACTTTTATGGAACTCGATCATTGTGCAAAGAGCTCTTCAGTGTCCTGGAGAAATTCAAACAATTAGACACAGTATCTGTTCTTCAGAATTTTATAAACTGGTAGTGAAGGCAAATCAACAAATAATTTTTTATTAATCCTTAAAAGGTTTAAATTAAGGTTACAGGAAAGGTAAGCTGTCAGCCCTATGAATACTCAGCTTTTTTTTGCAGTGTTTTCTTCTCATGACAGATGCTAAAGCACCTCCAGGAGACTATAAGCTAATTTCAAGGGGCAGAAAGGAACCAGCACGTGTGTCTCTCCTGCCAGTATGACTTTCATCCAATCACAAGTCTTCCCCAAACCTGTGATTATCTTGCTTAACCCTTGGTTTTCTCCCCTAGGTGATTATAACGTCTATTTATGGAACGCATGTACCTACCTATGTTAGTTCTCTGATGGGACTCTAGTTCCCATGAATCATTTATCTTGTCCTCTTCTATATCTACAGAATTTAGCATTTACTGTGGTTCCTGGCACATTGGAAGAACTCCATATCTGTTCACAGCAGATCAAGTGGCCTCTTAGTAATAATTAATTTCAGGTCACTAAAGTCTTGAGTTCAAATTCTGACACTGCTCCTGATAGAGAAAGTCACCTCTGGAAGTTGCTAAAATCTTTGAGTATCATTTTCCTCAGGGCACTTGGAAGCATTAAAAGCAATTGCACGTAGTAAATAGCCAATACTCAGTAAGGATTAGTTTTCCTTTTCTTCCTTGGAGCCAGGCCTCTTCTAATGTTACCATATGGTCTTCCCTAGCACAAGCATTACCAAAGACGATAAGCTCAGCGTACTTGTATGGGACTTTTCAGGCAGCAGGGGATAGTGAGCTTTTTAGTTTGAAATGAAAACTTAGCCAGTAGATGTGCTCTCTCCTCAGCTCCACTCAAGTGTTTTGGAATTGGCTTCCCCTCCTTTTGATGGTTTCAAAACTTCATAGAAATGAAAATAAAGCCCTTCTTTTAAAAGGTTAGGGAAAGGCTACTGTAGGGTCTGCACAGAGAGTTTGTTGTTTGGGGTAACTATGGGAAGGACGGTGGCCAACCAGACTCTCTGATTCCTTCTTTCCTGCCTTCCCCCTTCCAGCTGCCTGCATTAGGTAACCGGTCCCACAAGCACACTACGCAGGGACATTCAGTCACGGGGACATTTGCTGGAATATCCTTGGCCAGATTCAGAAATTTGTGGAGAAGCAAGAGCATGCATGATGCAAATTTCCTGTAAAGGCTTGGCTGTGGCATCAAATACAACACTGTTCAGGAAGAAATGGGAGTAAGCCTGTTGCTGCTCTCAGTGCTTTGCGCGTTCCTAAGTCAGTGACTCCTGACAGCACGCCTGTTAGGTGGTACCGTTCTTTTCCGTGCCTTATGTCTGCGGAGCGGATGTGCCGTGGAGTTAAGTGACCTAATGAAGGTCACGTGGCTGTGGGCGGGGAAGCAGGGTTAGAACCCGGGCAGTCTGACTCCAGAGTCGGCCTTTTTTTGGAGGTTCAGAATCATGTTGCCTCCCAGTGAAAACAGCAACTCGAGTTATGTAGGCAGCGATGGAAGGTTTGCTATGTTTCTTTGTTGACAGGAACATTAGCTTTGTACTGAGATAATCAACAAGATAGGCAGGCCAGTGAGTAGGTTCATGGAACCCAGTGATACTAGCACAAGCGCACTTGGGGGCTTGGGGTGAGTGATTAGTCCGAAGCTGGTTGCTGGCGATCAAATAGGAAATAATGACTCTCTACGTCTCCATTGGTGAAGCAGTGCTCACCGGGCTTGTTAAGGCCCAGCGAGATGCTTCTACAGGTCAGCCCGTCGTGATCCTCCCAGCGCTCCCCGCAGTGTACTTCCGAGTGCACCGGAGTCAGTGACTGTTTGTTGATCACACGTGCAGTAAGAGTCTCTTACTCCTGTGCGTTGCTAAAGGCTTCGTCTGACTTCACATGTAGAACAGGGGCTCCACAGTTTAGCAGAATACGGATGGGGTAGGACATGGCTATGACACATCATTTCTATGTGATATTCAATTGCTAAATCTTTCTGAGTCTCTCATCACTCATGGGCAAAATGATGACTCTACCCCCAGTTTCATGTTATCATAATGAGGATTAAAATAGATAATATGAAGAGTTAATATGAAAGTGCTTAGTATAAGGCCGGGTGCCTAAGAGGTACCCACCAATTTTTAGTACCCTCCCCTTCCCTTACCTCTTTCTACAGGAATCAGTCTCTAAGGAGGAAATTGCAACAATGGTAATGGTTACCTCTTTGGCATCACAGTTAAAGGCCAGAGTTAACAAATAAAAACACTTCCCATAAGACACATGGGACTGCCAAACAAAACTCAGCACATAACCATTGGCATTTTTCAAATTGATTTTACCCCTGTGGAGGCACAGCTGCACAACTCACTGAACAGTGATAGGTTTTTCAAACGTTTGCTGTTACCTTTGCAATGCAGATGCTGCAAGATTATTTGCTTTAAAGAAATGGAGACCCAGATACCTTGTTTTATTTAGCAGACTTTTAGATACACACATGGCATGAGAGGGATGAGATACGGATTTTGGATTTAAATAGACCTGGGTTTATTTATTTTTTTTAAAGATTTATTTATTTGACAGACAGTGAGAGAGGGAACACAAGCAGAGGCTGGGAGAGGGAGAAACAGGCTTCCTGCCAAGCAGGGAGTCTGATGCGGGGCTCAATCCCAGGGCCCTGGGACCATGACTTGAGCTGAAGGCAGACGCCCAACGACTGAGCCCCCCAGGTGCCCCTCGACCAGGGTTTAAATTCTGGTTGTGTTCTCAGTAGCTACTCAGTCTTGAGTAATTTAGCTCTTGCTGTCTTGTGCTCTTCCGTAGGTGACAGCCTCTATCTTACCTGTTCTGTTAGATGGGAACGCTAGGCATAGGCAGTGCATATGTCCATGTTTGGTCAATGGCGGTCACTATGTTTCATTATGGGGATATGCCTAATTAGGAGGATAGATAGAAACTACATGGAAAGTGTAACTTGTGTCACTTTTGTCAGCTTTTCCCTCTAGCCACTCTCTCCTTTGTTGAACCTGCATGCTATTCAAAGAACAAAAAGTGAGCCATATTCATTTAGTTAGTGGATATTCAAAAGAGGCCTACTATGTGTTAAGCATACTGGTAATTGCTGAGGTTGAAAAAAAGTGAGAGACAGCCTTAGCCTGAAGAATTCATTGCAGGCGAGAGATCCACACAGAGTGTTTTTGTGGAATGTGGAAATAGAGTACTAGAGACCCCCACAGGCTGCTGGCGAGGAGCACAGGACACATGGTGACTGCTGAATCAGGGCCTGATTGTTCCAGTGCACATCTCACCGTGAGGAGTCTCCCCTCACTATCTTAGCCTGACTTGTAGACTTCTAAAGTTTGATAGTAGGTGAGGTAGAACACTCAAGAAAGAGAGTTGGGGAAGATGTTCAGCCAAGTGGGTAGAGAATGTGGCATGGGGTGGCAGGTCTTTGCCGAAGTGGGGAAAGTGTGTTGTCCCTCCTGCCCTCCCTTTGGTCACCTCATTTGTGTTCAAGTCTGGAAAGAATTAGGAACCACTGAACTAGCCCTCAGCTGAAAAAGAAGAAGCCCTCGAAAACTTTTAGGGTAGGTAGTGCATTATTTTAGAGATCAAAACCACCAGATACCTAAAGCATCCAAGGAGTAAATCAAACCTAGAGGGCCCCTCAGGGCAATTCCAAGACTTGATAATCACAAGTATTCTAGTATTTTGACACACCAGACCTTGTTTGTCTTTCCTGTTTAACTTCTATCACTTAGCATAATGCCCTCAGGGTCCATCTATGTTGTCACAAATGACAGGATTTCCTTCTTTTTTGTGGTTGAATAATATTCCACGGTACTTAGATACTTCCTCCCTCCCTCCCTTCCTTCCCGTCTGCCTGCCTGCCTTCCTTCCTTCCTTCCTTCTTTCCATTTTTACCATTAATTCTTTAATGGCTAAATTGGGAAGTTCTCATCTGCAAATCTCTTTTATGGAAGGTCTTACCATTCATAAAACCATCTCCTATTGGGCTTTTTCCCCCCCCATTTATAAATAAAAGGTTAACATGACCCATTATCCTATCTCAAATCATTTCAAACTAAATCTCTCAACTTAACCAGTCTATTCTCTCAGATCAATTTTTAGTTGACAAGCAGTTTTAACATCTGGAACAAAGTCTAAAAAAACTATAACCAACCATTTAGAAAAACAAAAAGGAAGAAAAAGGAAACAAAAGACAAGAAGATACTCAGCAGATATAGCGCTTAGCTATTAACAAAATTTTCCTTAGGGAGTAAGCAAGATCAAAATTCTTCTTCAGGGCAAATTTAACTTGTATTCTACTTTCCTTTTTGTAACAAGTAAACCATTGCAAGGGTCTTGGGAGTTCAGCCCATAATGTAGGTCAGGAAATAAGTACCATATTATATCAAGAACGAATAGAACTATATCAAGAACTCTGTCTTAGACTACCCCAAATTCCACAGAGACATTGCAATCCTACAGGAATGAGCTTCTAGATGTATTCCTTTACTAAAAAGGCACAAGCTGATGATTGATTACCTTATCTGAGTCAACTTGCACCGTTGTGGGAGCTACCAAGAGAGGGGAACCTGGGGCTGGCCATGACACCTCATATATCGTTTTAGTGAAATGCTCCTGTCAATTAGGTGAAAATGAGAACTGAAGCCCATAACCATAAAAACCTACCTATTGAGTCTGACCCCTGCTGGGCTTGGCATTCACTTGTGGTCTAAATGTTCCTGGCATAATGGACAATTCCCATTTCCAGATTAAGGGTTTTAATAGACTTCACCAACTAGTTGACTTAAGCAGGTGATGATGAGTATGGCTGCTTTGCTGCTTTGGCTGGATCAATGAGAGTACTGGGCTCTGGCTGGATCAATGAGAGTACTGGGCTCTAACTTGCTTGTGGTCCCAGGCAGCATGCAACTTGGGGAAGAGTCTATGAGCTGTGATTTCCTAGACTGGTTTTCTGAGATACAGAGAAGAATTTGGAGCACTCATGTTATTGGGATGGCTAAGCTTGATTTTTGTCATCCTTGTAGAATTTATTGAGCCACCTGCTGTTCACACAACACTTTACTAAGTGCTAGAGAAGAGAGATTGGTGTAGGGTAGTAGTTCCCAATGTTAGAGAGTCCCAACCTGAGGACTCTCCTTTTAACGTTTTTCTCAGTTGTTAATATGTGTATAAAGTGGCAAAAAGCATCTACATATTTAATTCTTTTAAAAGATTTATATTTTAAAAAATCTGTAACAGTTAATATATATGGAACTATAGCATATAATATTGTTAGTCTCTAGAAAGTGTACATTGGAACTGATTCTTCTATCCCTTTCAGCAAACTCATGACCATTCAAAGGTCCAAAAATTGGGTCCAACATCTTTGAGTTGGAAAATACCGGTATAACTCCATAGATGGAATATATTATAATGAAACATTATAAGTGGTGTTTGTTGGATTTTTAACTTTTAAAATCAAAATTTGGGACTATGTAATTGTTATTCAATCAAGAACCAAGTAGCGCCTTAGTCCAATTTCACAACCTTGGTGCTACTTGAATAAAAATGATTCCAGTTAAGGTTAAATAGATTCTCATGTATTCTTTTTACTGAAAATCATGTTTATTTTGATTTGCTTTATATCATAACATTTTTGTACTGTTATATATTTTGTTTGGAGTTTTCACCTGTCTTTTATTTGTGATGGTTGAGATAAAAAAATTATGTCTTCTTTAGAATATAACAAATGTCTCTTTGATTCTTTCTTACTCTATTGCCCAGAATCCAATTCATTCTACTTCTGGATGAACTGATGTTTCTGAAGCCTGTATTTTCTGTTGTAATAAAGACTGATTTCTTTCCAGATCTGATAAGTATCTGTCATTTTGGGATTTCTTTTCATTGGATTCCTGGGTTAATTTCATTGTCTTTTGACACAAAGCTTCTCTTGATTTTAACCTTGATTGGGCTGGAATATAGCTTCAAGAAACTCTGAAGAATGAATCTGTGGTAGGTAAATATTCTTTCATGTTTGACTGGGTATTAAGTTTTAGGTTCAAAATAATTTTCTCTCAGAATATTGATGGCATTTCTTCTTTGTTTTCTAGTATTTATTATTTTCTTAAAGATTTTATTTTTAAGGAATCTCTACACCCAATATAGGGCTCAAGCTCACAAGCCCCAGATCAAGAGTCACATGCTCTACTGACTGAGCCAGCCAGGTGACCCTATTTTCTGATCTCGTCTCTCTCTCTCTCTGTGTCTTTCTGCTTTCTTTCTTTCTTTCTTTCTTTCTTTCTTTCTTTCTTTCTTATTATGTTCATCTAGCCACTGTTTAGTACATGATTAGTTTTTGATGAGTATTCAATGATTCATTAGCTGCATATAATTCCCAGTGCTCTGAAGAGACCTATGTTATAAGCCTGATTCTACTCCATTGAATATAGTTGCCAGATAAAATATAAAACTCCAGATATATTTGAATTTTAAATGATCAATGAATAACTTTTGTGTAAGTATGCCCTGTGCAATATACAATATTTCAAGTATACATATACTAAGAAATTTTTATTATTTATATAAAATTCAAAATAAAATTCAAAACTAATTGCTTATCTCATATTTTTATTTGATAAATCTGACCTCCTTGAAGGTCAACCACCTTTCCCCTTCTAAACAACTTTAGGATATTCTATTTCTAGGATTATTACTCTTTGTGTTTTGAAATTTCCTAAAGATTTGTGTAAATTAAATACATGTTGCTCAGTATTTGTTGGACCCTACAATCACTTTCAGCTCTGGGAAATTTTCCTCTATTATTTCTTTAATAGTTTTCCTCCTTCCATTTCTCTGTTATCAAGAATTCTAAGTGGCTTGATATTTGGGCCTCCTGAATTAAGTCTTTATAGCTCTAATCTATTTACCTCAATTTTTCATGTCTGTCTTTTTATTTATGTTCTGACAAATTTATTCAATGTTCTATTCCAATTTTTTTGGTAATCAAAACTTTGATTTCTAAGAATTCTTTGTTATTCTTTGAATTATCACTTTCTTGGCATCTTATTTTTGGTTTATGGATGCACCAGTCTCATATCTCACCAAGGTTATATATTTTTTTTCTGTTTAGTTTTGGTTTAAATTTTCCTCTACTTCCTGAATTATTTCTATTTTCTTTTGGGTCATTTCTAATGGCTTATCTCTATCTTTTTCTTTCAGACTGCTATTTTACCCTCACGTGTTTGAAAATCATTTTTTATCCAAAGTTAGGGATAAGGACAGGTTCAATGATTCTAGATAATGGAGAAGGTTTCCTCTGTTAAATATGTCTCCCCTGAGAAGAAAGGATGACAAGGAGCTGTACATGTGTAGGTAGATCTTACCAGACTCTGATCTGTGTGAGCAGATGAGATGCTTGGGTTCATCTATATGCTAAAATGAGTCGTATTCCAGGATCCTAACACTAACTGCTTTAGGTCTCCTTGGGCAATTAATTGAATTAAACAAATTTTTAAAGAAGACCCTCCCTCACCCAGGGTTATAGCTGTGCTGCCCATTGCTTTTGGGAGGGCGTGTTTGTCCTCTCACTGGTTGGCTTGCAGAGAGACTTTTGACTGACTCTTACATCCTTTTGCATCTATACAAGACTGAAAAATTTTTTTAGCTTTGTTCCATCTGGTTTTTGTCTTCCAAACATTTGTTGAAATCATGAATCCATCAGTGGTACTCCTCTCATTTTCTTCACTGTTATGTGTTGAGTTTATTAAAACAATTTGGGAGGAATATGGGGAAAGGCAAGATAAATGCATGTATTCTGCCTACAGACTTGAATCAGAATTTCCTTCATTTCCTCCACTCTCTATCATTTCCTCCTGAATGTCCTCTAATGAGAATATTTTATATCTAAAGAGGTGCACTTTTGTCTACAAAAAAACACGTACATCCATATTTACTCTTCAGAAATGGGAGTACATATTTTTCTAAAAATAAATGTCTTAAAATAATACCTTGTATGGTTTCCTAAATAATTAAGTGGCACAGTATATGTGAATGTGCCTAATATACTACCTGGTACAGAATAGTTGCTCAACAAATCTTTTTATCCTTTTTTATTATTTTATTTTCAGAAGAAAGAGCTCAAGCACGTCTTCTGTAATGTTGGTACAAAGAAACAGTTCAGTATGAGTTGCTTTAAAAAGTGGTGAGAAAAATAGCTACCCTGATTGTACCTTGTGATTAGAAGTAAAGGTTAATGATTAAGTTCTTATGAAACATTTGGAGCTCAAAGATAAAACTCACTATGAAACTTGTGACCTTCTTCATTCTATCATAGCAAATTCTGTTAAGCTTCTAGAAAATACAGTGATAAACTAAAGTTCCATTAAACTATAGAGTTAGTAAGTCATGGAAATGCCACTATGCATGAGATACCTGAAGATCAGGGAGGTTGAGAAGTTTTCCTAAGGTAACATAGTAAGTCTCTGAACCAGAACTCAAACCTAGGTCTTCTTACTATGCCTTTCCTCCATGGCACAAATTCACAGGCTTCTAAGAGACAATTCAATGCATGTTAAGAATGAACTTGTTCTGTCATACAAATATTAATAATATTTCATTTGCAGTGAAATTGTATGCTTTAACAAGTCAAATCATCAATGGTGAGATGCAGTTCTATGCCAGAGCTAAACTTTTCTACCAAGAAGTACCTGCTACAGAAGAGGGTATGATGGGAAATTTCATTGAACTGTCCAACCCAGATATCCAGGCTTCTCAGAAATTTCTTAGGAAATTTGTTGGGGTGAGTTATCCAACCACTGCTTGATAAGGAAGCAAAGTCTTTGCAAACATTGCACTCACATGCTTCTGTGTTGTCATTTAAGTCATATTGAAGCCATATAGCTCAGCCAAGAGGTTAGCCTGAAAGCCTGCTTTAAGATGTTGAGAAAGGATGGGTTGCATCAAACCACTGGTTCATCCCACTTGGCATTTCATCATCCTAGTACCAGCTAATCTCTCATGCTTCAGGGGAAGGTGAACTAGCAGTGCTAATATTATAATTTGGGGATTAAGACATCTCTTTTTGGACTCTCACAGATGAAATAGTTGACACCAAAATGATTGATTGATGAAAATGCCATTTGGGATCTTGGGGCCATTTATTAGTTTCCTTTAATACAAATTCAATATAGTAAAGGAATGCATGCTTATGCTTGGTTTTAAAATGATAAGAACAGTAGAATCTCTTTATATTATTTAATACATAGTGCAGACTTTGCCTTGAAAGAATGTGATCTCTTTGTAGCTCTGGTCTTGGGTGAAACTCTTTCCTTACTTCCCCACCCTATAGAGACAGACTGTATAGTGTGGTGGCCAAAATCTTGGGCTTCAGAGTCATTAGGTTCTTCTATTTAGTGTATAAGCAACCTTGGAATTGTTTAAGTGCTCTAAGTCTCAGTTTTTTCACCTGTGACTAGGGCATAACCCTAGAACCTTCCTCATAGGATAATGTGAAGATTAAATGAGATAATATGTATCAAGTGCTTGCTTTGTTGTGCATAATTATCATCAAATAAATCTAATTTATTTCTACTAATAATAATAATAGGCTTTCATAAAATATGTTAATTACAGTTTAAGGAACTTCATCCAGTTGTTAGAATAAACTTAGGAGCTGCGGACACAATAAAGCTCTTATTGGTCCTACTGAAGCCATAAAGTCCTAACTGGCAAACGGGTTTCATCCCAATTCATTTTGAAGTCATCTATTGGAAATTTGGAGCCCATTTTATTCTGATAAAAGCACTGGGTGTTATATGAGACTGATGAATCACAGGCCTGTACCTCTGAAACCAATAATACATTATATGTTAATTAACTGAGTTTAAATTAAAAAAATGGAACATTATAAATAATAATTTATAATAACTTTATTATAAATAAACATTATAAATAAGTATTTGGGTTAGGTTGCCAAGCTCCTTAGAAGCACACTGTTAAGAATATCCCTAGTGTTGAGGTGAGATTCACCTCACATCCATCCTCCTTGGAGCCCCAAGTGCCTGAGCAGAGAGAATTGGATCAGGACGGAGCACCCACTGGGGCCCATGTGTGAGCATCAGCTGCCGCCACGAGGGACGGTAAGGCTGGAGGTGATGGCCGTGGCTCTGTATAGGTCAGGGCAACCTGGAGTATTTCTAACCAGTGTTGCTGACCGATTTCTTGGAGTGGTTTTCTGAGATAGTCGCTCAGCTAAGCACTTTAGAGGTATCGTCTTGATTACGTTCCATAAGAATTCTAGAAGGTAAGTACTGTCATTATCCTTGTTTTTCCAGTTGTGGAAACTGAGGTTTGGGCATGTTAAATAAGTTGTCAAGGTGATGGAACTGGTAAGAGACAGAGCTGGGACTGAAGCCCAACCAGGTCTTCTGACCCTAAACTCTTTACTCTTAACCACAATATATTTTTTCCATTTGTCTCATGAAGCAGAAAAATCCTTGCTCTGTGTGTGTGTGTGTGTGTGTGTGTGTGTGTGTGTGTGTATAACACAGACCTCAGTTCTCCTCCAGCCTGGCCGAAAGCAATCCCTCCTGCTTGCCTTGTGGTGAGGCTGACTTTGATCCCAGTGCGTCTGAGAAGCTTAGTTAGTGATCCAGCTGTCTTGTCACTCCGCGTGGAATGCCAAGCTGACCACAGGGATGCTGGTCAGACAGAGCCCATACATATGCCCATGGACCTGGGAAAAGAAACAGCCTTATGCTTGCATATTTATGTTGGAAAAAAACAGCCTGCTCTTTTCAAACAAATATAAGGAGTCCTTCTTAGTAGACAAGGCTCGTTGTCAAACAGTGACCTCTAACTAACTACAAACAGTCTTTTTAAAGAAATGAGATTTTGGTGCTTTGGCCTTAATAATCTGCTGAATTAGTATCCAGGTCAAGATACAAGGCACTAGGGAATACGAGTATCTGACATGATTTATCTCATGTCAACTGGGAAAAGGCAGACTGTTTAATACAAAGTTTTGCCTTCCTTTCACCACTTAGTGACACAGGACAGTGGGAAAGGTGTTTAAACTTGTTTCAAATATGTTTGCTTTAGCAAACAAACAAATGATACCAGGATGATGTCAATGGCATGGCCAATAACTTTCCTCGGTTTTAGCCTTCTAGTGGGGGAAAGCAGCAGTTTATACAAAGTAACCAGTATTTGGTGGTTCTTTATCTTTTGACCTCTTGCAGAGATTAGATGACTAAAAACTCTGGGTCTCACTTGTTCTATTTCATGGTTTTTATATGGTGGCATTTAACACTTTCCTTTTAGTTTTAAACTCCACTGGATGAACTTAAAATGATGTTCTTCGAAGCAAAATATATAGGCAGAATCAAAACTAAAATGAAATTCGTAACAGCATTTTGCTATTTTATATGAATCCATACATAGGAAGACAGCGTCGGAAATGACAACGAAAATAACAAAACATACTGTGATGAGCACTGGGTGTTATACACAACTAAGGAATCACCGAACACTACATCAAAAACCAATGATGTACTATAGAGTGGCCTACTCAATGTAATAAAAAATAAGCATAATATTAGATGTAATATTTATTCAAGGTCATTATATAACAAAAACATTTTTCAATTAAAGAAAATAACAAAATGTCTTGTTTTGAAATCATACATTGTGTGTAGGTCTAGTCATATTCATTGAAAGACATGAGCTTTTAATAGGGGCAGCCATGGTGTCCAAGAGGCAGGAGATGTCCCTGAGATCTGTTTTTAAATACTCCTTCCTAGAGGAGTTGTGTGTGAATGAGAGAGAGTGAAATTTGGTGCCAGGATCGGGGAGGCAGTGCCAGTACATGTAGATAACGAGAACTTAGCAATAGTGGTGAGAGGCTGTGGTACACAGAATTAGGGTGAAGGGTACCTTAATGTATTTGTAAATAACCATTGTTTCAAAAGTAACTATAGTCAAATATCACACATCTAAATTGGAGAAAAATACGACTCCAAGGGTGAGAATTTTCAAGGGAATTCTATCCCAAACCGTTCACCGCTCTGAACCTCGGTTTCTTTTTTTTTTTTTAATTTCATTTCTTTTCAGCGTAACATAATTCATAGTTTTACACCACACCCAGTGCTCCAAGCAATGCGTGCCCTCCACAATACCCACCACCTGGCTCCCCCAACCTCCTACCCCCACCCCTTCAAAACCCTCAGGTTGTTTTTCAGAGTCCATAGTCTCTCATGAACCTTGGTTTCTTTGTCTAAAAAAGTAGGGAAATTAGACATGAATGCTTTAAAAACTCTAGGGTTTTGCTAATATCCTTCAAGGTCTGATTGGGAGAATGATAGGGAGGGTGAGTGGGTGAGGCCCTACTTCCCATTAGCCAGAGCAGCTTTGTGTTTATGTGGTTCATTGAGATAAAGGAGGAAAGCTTTTATCATCTCAACTCCTCTGCACAGGTCTCTGAGCCCTCTTTTTCATTCTGTGGCTTAATTCTAAGACTACTTGCTACGATAACCTGAGCAACATGATCCATAGAGACTTAAAGCCAAGTAACGGTAGGAAAAATTTGTAGTTATAATCTCTAATTGAGCATATAAATTTCTACTAACATCATTTGCAGTAACTTAAATGAATTTCCCTATACTTTCCCCATCTTGTTTATATAACAGATTTACTTAAAAGATGTTTTCATTATGGTGTTAACAATACAAATCTTTAGCCTAGGCCTTTTTTATTTTTCTGAGCTAGTTTACATTATAATACCCGAATGAGGGAGGTGACACAGTGTAAGTAGGAATGGCAAACCCATGGAACATATACTGCCACTTCCCCTTCCCATGCTCAAGGCAGACATTACTAGACAATCACAGAACTCCTTCCTTCATTGAGTCTCATTGAAGCCTTATGATTTTGTTCAACACAGCGTTAGATACTACCAAGGGAGTCAGGGTTGGTACTTGAGGTGACAACGCTAAGGCAGAACTGGCTTTGGATTCAAGCAGTTCCCTGTTCAAGTCCTAATTCTGCCATTACTGTGTGGTATTAGAAATCTAAGTTTCCTCAGCTTCAAACGTGGGAATACTCATGATTTTATGGAATTGTTTTGATTATTGTAGTTATTATAGATGCAAAGAGCTTCTGTGTATGAGCACTTGATAAATCATGGTTATTATGATTCCATTTGAAAAGAAGCCACAACTGCTTCACTTTTTGTTCTTCATTGTGACTTTATTGATGTGAAGAAGGCCTCCTGGGTAGATTAGAAAGTAGCATTTCCGCCGTTTCCTTCTGCTCAAAAGTCACCTCTTGATCCTTAGACAAATGTTTTTTTAAATCCTTAGTTGCTGTGAAAACAAGAGCAGTCTTTCTCAAGATTTTGATTGGCAACATAAGTATCTTATTGCTGTAATTTTTAACACAAAACATATTTAGCAGTCATCCCTTATGACAAGTAATCTAGACAAGATAATGCAGACACCGAATAATATACACTCATGTATATGTGTATATATATGTATATACATATGACACATATGTATCTGTGTATATGTATGTATACATATGTGTTACTTTGTAGAAGCAAGTTGGAGAAAGTTTCCATTGGCTGATTTCCCCCTGTACCACCTATCTATCCTTCACCTCCAGTTAATTTAGTGTACAGACATACTTTATAAAAACAATTTTAGAGGGAATTTGTGCCCAGTAAATCAGGTGATTTCTCTTATAAGGGCAGAAAACAATTTCTAGCATGAAAAGAGATAAGGAGACTTTGCTGCAAACACCTTCTATCCATGTGACAGGGCTGTGTGCCATCGGGGCTAGGTTTGAAGTAAAATTCTGGCCTGAAAGGCTTTCTCACTGCTTTGCTCTTTTCTTTTCTCTCCTTTCCTTTCCTTTCTCTTCTCTTCTTCTCTTTTCTCACCTCTCGTCTCCTCTCTTTTCCCTTCCTTCTTTCCTCCCTCCCTCCCTCCCTTCCTTCCTTCCTTCTTTCCTTCCTTTTTTTTTTATATAGCCATAAGCCACCCTGCAGGTCCATTTAGCTGTGGGCTTGACCCAAATTTGCAGTTAATACAATTCTACTTTTAAAGGGCTTTCAGTGGTTCATTTCCTTGAGAAAATTGCCAAGTTTTTAGACCTAAGATATTACTTTCTGACTTTGAAATTCTTTTGAAGATCTATATTTGGATAAAATAAAGTGAAAGCTAGGAAGGTTGGGTATTTTTTGAAAAAGGTAACTGGGTATTCTAGAACTCAATCGTGGTAGTGGGTACATGCCTGTATACTTTGTTCAAACTCATTGAATGGTGTATTTAAAAGAATGCATTTTATTATGTGAAACTGACCAAAATAAAGTTGGTTTAAAGAGGTCACTGGAGTGTCCTAGACTCAGGGTCAATGTTTGTATTTGAAGTATTCCATAAGGTACCTTTCTGCAGGGCGCCGGGAGAGCTGGGACAGACTGTGCCTTGGATTGCAGCTCTGGGATAGGAAGGGTCAGCAAGCACATCTTGTTGCCAGTTTTCAACAGTGTGGAGCTGGTGGACATGATGGAATCGTTCCTCCTCGAAGCCCAGAACTACCTGCAGGTCAATGGGGACAAGGTAGAAAGTTACTACTGCCACGGCCTGCAGGAATTCACACCCCCATTGGGCAGATACGATGTCATCTGGATTCAGTGGGTCTCTGGTTAGTGCTGCACGGCCCTTTCTCCCCTTCCCAGATAGAGAAGACAACACCTGGGGCTAATTTGAGGATTTGTGGAGAGGAAGCAAAGACCTAAAGGGAGATAGAGTTGTAGTCATGCTTAGAGCAGTTAATGAGACTAGGGCATCTTAGAAACCCCCAGAGCTCTGGTCCTCCCAATCTCTCCCCTAAGATGATCTGCTACAAGCCTGAAAGTTCCCATCTTCAGGGATGGAATGCCTTTATACCAACCTAACTCTAAGAAGAAAACCAAATACTTGAAAAACTTTAAAAAGTGAGGTCGAAAAAGTTTATCCCCATTTATTGGCAAAACTAGGCTTTCTTAGATTTAAATTCTCAGGAAATGAGGTAGCAATGAATTAGAATTTGGTCTAAGTGAGTGTGTGTGTGTCTAGGAGACACAGAAGAGTGATGACAAAATTGGGTTGTCTGGGGACAATGGCACGGACTCAGGGGCTAGGCAATAGTTTATTTTGTGCTTGTGAGATAGATAGACCAGCTAGTTGAATTCCTATTTTATAGATGGGACACGGAGCCTCCTCAGAGAGGATACCCATCCTCTTACCTAAATTCTTAAGTCTCCTGCAACTAGACCAGTTCAGGCTATTAAGTAATTCATGGATGAATGATCAAATGGTCTCCCTATTCTTAGCCTTGTGGTCTTTTCTACCTTCCTGCTCTCCTCCCTCACACCCATCATTTCATCCTGTTCCCCCATCTACTTGGCCTCACCTGTAGGGCACCTGACTGATAAAGACCTTCTTGCATTTCTTTCCTGGTGCTGAGCTGGCCTGAAAGAAAATGGTGTCATCATACTGAAGGACAGCGTGGCTCGGCAGGGCTGTCTCTTCGATCTCTCTGACAGCAGTATGACTCGGGACATGGATATCCCCTGGAGCCTCATTAGGAAGAGTGGGCTGGCGGTGCCGGGCCAGGAGAAGCAGGACGGTTTTCCAGAGCAGTGCGTCCCAGTGTGGATGTTCGCATTGCACAGTGATGGACGTTCCTGACCGGCAGTGAAATGCAGGGCTGGTCTGCACAGGGTGCTTTGGGGCAGAGGTCCTATCCTCCTCGTTCATGGGGTGACAGAGAGAAGAGATGCTATGCATGTCTGGAAATGCTGTAGTATGTACAAGTTTCCACTAATTTTATAAGGACATGCACACACCCAGTGGATTTTCTGGATGATAAATAGAGTGAAACATCAGGAAAATTTTTTTAAGAACTGCTTGTATACACCCAAACTATACAAGTGAACACAAAAACAGAAAAGGGATCAATGTTAAATTCTAAACTGTCTTGGTCTGTGAAGATTTGCATTATGGAGTATCCCAGGATGGGTGGGTTCAAGTCTAGACCCCCTTTCTCTGCCCTCATGCTAGTTATATTCTATTTCATTCCTCTTTAGGACTACTACTTCTTTTATACAAAGATCTCACCCTAATTAAGACGGCACCAGTCAAAATAGTCTGTGAAAACAAATCCACTGCTTCATTTTTCTTTAGGCTTTCTCTTCCCTGAGAAAGTATATGTGGCTTCACTTTCTATTTTGGTTCAATTTTACCACCCAATGATGTAATATGGATGTCATTTGATAACAGAGGTCTCCATTTCAGTGATGAGGAAGTGTATCCTTTCAGGAGAAAATGTACGTTGAAATTTCAGCTGTGAACATATAAGTAAATGTCCTCAATAATCTAATTTTAGCCATTGGCCTCCAACACTGCTTGCTTCATTGTAGCCAGTCCTATTTATTTCTTTGCTAAGAATGTACATTGGAAAGAGAAGGGAAATGATAAACCATGAAAACTAAGCTAACTGGATTAATTTAAGGCATTGGCTTAGTTAAAAATAATTGAGGGGGTGCCTGAGCAGCTCAGTTCTTTAAGCATCCAACTCTTGATTTTGGCTCAGGTCATGATCTCAGGGTGTGTCCTGCATCGGGCTCCTTGCCAGGTGCAGGATCTTCTCTCTCCCTCTCCCTCTGCCCCTCCCCACCTAAAAAAAATCTAAAATCATTCAAACAAAAAATGCAATTTAATGTTTTTTTAAAGATTTCATTTATTTATTTGAAAAGGAGAGAATGAGAGAGAAAGCATGGCGGGGTGGGGAGGGTCAGAGGGAGAGTCAGGTTCCCCCTGCACATGGAGTCCCATGTAATCAGTCCTGGGACTCCAGGATCATGACCTGAGCTGAAGGCACTTGCTTAGCCAACTGAGCTACCCAGGCATTCCAACTTGTAATTTAGTTTTTATTAGCAGAATGTTTAAATAAAACTGATTGAAGGCACTCCAATATCTTCATGTTGAAAATATACATGTTTGTATATTGACATATATTTGTATCTTTATATATGTTGACTCTTGTTTGAGAAGCAAAATATCAATTTAAGTAAAGAAGGTCTACTGCATGGATATGCTATAACCATAAAAAATCATACTTGTAAGTCAGAGCTCTAACTTAGGAGGAAAACAATCATTATGAAACATTTACTACCTTGTTATAGGATTACCGTGGTAGTTTTATTTATGTCCTGGAAAATTAAGTCACTTACTTTGCCTCTGGCACCTTCTACATGTTGTGTTACTCGCCATGCTCTAGGGTAACATAACATAATGAGAGTTGGAACGATTAGAGAACAAACCAAAGCTAAATGAAATGGCAAGCCATTGCTAAGCAAACTGAATATAGAAAAACACGGGCATTCATGATTTAATCCTCTGTGCCTTGGAGAAAATTAGCCAAATCATTTTTAAGACTTATTCTGGAAATTTTCTTTTATACGAGCACCCTTAATTCTCTTATCTCTTGACTTTCTGTTTTGCCAATATTCAAATGCTAGTTGACAAATTATCAGTTTTCTCTGCACCCAGGTTCTTGAGCTGGAAGAAATAACATGGTTGTCCTAGAAATGGGTTCTTTAACTCAGATGAGTTTTGGAGGTTGACTAGCAGTCCCTTTGTGTTCCTAAGTCAAGTCACTTTATAATTCTCCTCAGACTGGTTTCAGATATTTACTGCTTTATA
Organism: Mellivora capensis; assembly: GCA_004024625.1. Taxonomy (NCBI): domain Eukaryota; kingdom Metazoa; phylum Chordata; class Mammalia; order Carnivora; family Mustelidae; genus Mellivora; species Mellivora capensis. The sequence goes on along the minus strand of PISX010004945.1, from coordinate 85,564 downwards.
CAATTTCCCACCTCAGTATCCATCCTTAATTGAGAAAGCTGAAGTTGGACGTGCACGTTGCATTAACATCCCCTCTTTATCCTGCTGACAGTAAGTACAAGGTAAATGGAAGAGTGGCTGAAAAGGAAAGGTTATTGGAGCCAGATCATGCTGTTTAATGGGTCATGTTAAGGTTTGGATGTGTTACACAAACAACAGGAGAAAATTCTGGAGGATTTAAGTAAGGGACTGATTTTCCTAGTCATGGGAGGGGGTGTAGATTGTGTAAAAGGAAGACATTTTGAGTGAGACCTACTCCAGGCGTCCTCAGTCTAATTCAACAAGCCAACACACTGCCGTGCGTTCACTGATGCCTCTGTGTTGTGGTGCAAGTGACAGTCTGTGTTAGTCCCCCAGTTCTGTCCATAGTCCACCTGCCTCAGAATCATGTGGGAAGCTTCTATAAGATAGAGATTGACAGGTCCTGTCCCCATGAGAATCTAGTTCTGTGACGTGGGCTCAGATATAATCCGTATTTTTTTATAAGGTCTCAAACTGATTCTGATAATTAGCTTTGTTTGAGAATACTGATGGGAAAAGAGGTGTGGAGCTGGGCTAGTCAGAACCACAGGAAGATAAGGTAGGGAAGGCAAGAGTATGGGCCTGTTTCAGGGAAAGAGCTAGATAGTGAAATCCGTTCTCCACACAGATGTCAGTCTTTCTGCAATATAATCTATGTCATGTATAAACTTTCAGTGACTCCCTGTCACTGATGGAGTGAATTCTCATCTCCTTGGAAGGACATATAAAACCTTTTGTGATCTATCCCTGCTTTCCCTCTGCAGCTTCAGATTTTCCACATCCCCTGCAGCTGTACTTAACTATGGAAGTTCCCTAAAGGAGCTATGATTTATAGCTCGTGGCAGTTATAGATATTACTTCCTTAGCATAGAACATCTCTCATTCTTTTTTGTCTGGCTTAGACTGCTTAGATGTTGCTCTAGAAAAGCTTCCACAGCCCCGAGGTGCTGGGTCAGGTGCCCTCACTCTGTGCGACCTTTATACCCCGTGCTTCACCTATTACAGCCCTCATCACGTGGCATCGTAAGCAAGGCTACTTGACATTTCCCCTCTTTAAGTCTGAGCTCTTTAATGGAACATTCATGGTTGGAGTCTCAGTCACAGGCATAGGCCCTAGCATAGCAGAAACTCAAGCTTTTGTTGGAAGTCTGAAAGGTGATGTTATGTAGAAAGACTCAAGAACAGCCTAAGTTTCTGGCATTAAACATGAATCTGAGCAAAGCAGCAGGTAAAAAACAAGGGTTTCTGAAGTCGCATGGGCACTGGGATGTGTAAGACTGGTCAAACAATTCAAGCTCACAAGAACCAGGAAATGCACAGAAACAAGAGGCAGGGAGTTCAGGGATCAAGCATCTGGAAAGAGATTGGGTTCTGAGGTGAAATGCTCCCTAATTAGGAAATCCCTTTTTTTAATAGGAGCCAGCCCAAGGGCGTGGCCAATGCAAACCCCATAGCTTCATTGGGTGAGAGGGTAGATTTCAGAAGAGAGAAATTTAAAATTGTGGGCAGGTCATGACAAAGCAACTCTTAATCCTCTCCCGTTTCCTGCTAGGCAAAAAATCCAAAGGAACAAACTAGGCTGTAGATGAAGTTAATCCTTCTGTGAATATTGAATATAAGTCGAAATTGCTCACCTGTACTTCCCAGATGAATTCATTGCAAACGCGCCTGAAACTCTAGACGAACTTTGGAGGGCCCCTTGGTTTATGTAGTGATTCATGAATGGGTGCAATCTTCACCCACCTCCTTTTCTGAGAACCTGAACCGCCACTCCTAAGCGTCATCATAGGAGCCAAGTCTTCAGGGTCAGCAGTTTTATGGATTCGGGACCATCATAAAAATAGAAAACAAAATGAATAAGGTCATCCATGTGAAAGATGATCTGCTTAGTATTACGGACACATTTTGGCCTGATCCTGTTTTTTTTTTTTTTTTTTTTAAACTCTCTACCATTTCCTGAAACTGGCCTGCTTTGAGTGATGTATTGGGGAGAAGCCCTGTGTCAGATATATTCGGCCGCCTGTCATGAATAATTAAAACCAGTTGTGTTATGCTTTCCGTAGTTCCCCTGACTCTTTGATGCTTTGGTGTCCATGCCAGAAAACTACCTCTTAGAATCACCAGAGGCCAGTGTTTTTGCAGAGGTCACTGCTAGCTAATTAAGCAAATATGTGAAAAATAGTTTTAAATTATCTCAATTAGTAGAGTGTGTGTATAGACGTATCTAGAGCAGGGTTGAGGAGAGACTTTGAAAATAATAACTGACTTGCAGAGTTAGTGACTTGGTGACAGAGAACTATGCATATACGGTACCTTTGTAGGTTCATTAAGTTGGCATGGTCTGACCTTTTGCTATATGACAGGCAAATAAGCCTATAGAAAATGTCCAAGTAAATCATGGCTCTGTAATGGGAAAGACAGATACATAAAGAATAACGAGTCAGGACGAACAGGACCACAAGAGAACTATGGACAAAGAATTAAAGTGATGCAGAAACCAGAATCTCTGGGATTTGAGGGATGCCACACTGAATCTACTTACCCAACATTTTTTGAAAGCCTCCCGTGTGTCACCCAGGTCTCGAGGGTCTCAGGATACACCAGGCAATCAAATCCAAATATCCCTGGCCTTGTGGAGCTTGGACTCTACGAGACCTGGGGATGCAGTAAATATAAATTATTATATATATTATATATATATATATATCAGTAAGTTTTTTGTTATGTTAGAAAGTGGTAAGTTTTGGAGGAAAAAAGGGAAAAATAGAGAAGAGTAAGGGGAATTGAGAGTCATGAAGGAAGGGCTGTAATTTAAAATAGTGGCCCGCATTGGATCCTTGGTGAGGTGACATTTGAGCAAAGGAATGAAGAGGGTAAGGACATTGGCCATGTGCATGTCTGGGGGGAGAGGGGACAACCAGTGCAAATACCCCAAATCTTGAGTATGCTTGGCCTACTTGGGGACCAGTGAGGAGGTCAGTGGAGCTCTGGCAGGGTGGATGAAGAAGAAGGTGCAATTACATATGAGATTTAGGGATATGGCTGTGGCCAGATCATGTAGGGTCTTGAAGATTATGGAAGGGGCTTTTACTCTGACCCAGAAGGAAAAATACTGCAGAGTTTTGAGCAGAGTAGTGACATGACCTTTCCTTGACTTGAGAAAAGTAACAGTGGATGGAAGCAAGGAGACCAGATAGATCAGGAGTTGGTAAACCATGACTCGTGCTCAAATTCAGCTTGTTGCTTTTGTGTAAATAAACTTTTATTGGAACACAGAGAAGAAAACCAAACAGCAACAGTGATAGCTAAAACTAGAGATCAAGGGGCCTAAACTTAGGCAGTGCCCAAAGGAGCAGAGGACATGCAGGGAAGATGAAATCAACAGGAGTTGGCGCTGACTGGGTGTGGCTGATGAGAGAAAGAAAGGAATCAAGGAAGACTTGAAGATTTCCAGCTACAGTCACTGGGTGGAATATGTTCACTTTTAGAGTTTAGGGAATACATGACAACAGCTGAGATACCCTGGCAGATGACCCACCTTTAATAGACAATCACTCAGCCGAGGCTTCATGAGTACACTCAGAATTAGATATTTCTTTCTCTTATGGAACTCGACATTCCTTAAAGTGGCTTCAAGACTTCTGGGGGACCAATCATTTTTTTTCCCTCGAAAAAATTTAGCCAATTTAGATATGGACTCAGGGATCAAGGATGAAATATTAATATAATTAAGTGTGAAGGAAGGCTGGAGCCCAGTAAGACTTCCTCTCGTGCTTCCCCCCACCCCACATGTCTAGATCTTGGGGCTTGACTGCCCTCACCAGTCCAGTGCTCCCCACTGCATCCCACCCCGGGGAGACTCAGGTCTGAAGGTCTCATATTTGCCAAGACAGATTCAAGGACATGCGCACCCTCTCCTGACCCAGGGAGGATGGAAGAAAGGCTTGTCAGGCATCGGGCACCTACACTTTCTTTCCACAGTGAAACAAGAGCAAGAGGGAGGACAATGCTTGCTCTGTGAATCCAATCACTTCTGCCAAACTCAACAAGGGAAGTCGCTACCCTTTTTGTGAGAAGATGTAAGATGAAAAAGGTCTCAAGTGCTCCTTCCTTCCCCTACTGATCTCTCCTGGAAGTAGAATGAAAAAGCTGTGCCTCTCTACAGAAATCGAGGAACACAGTAAGAAGCATTCCCCCTTCCTGCAACAGGACCTGTGTTAGACACACGAAAACTGAAAATACAAAGTCAGGTAGCTTTGCGCAGTGGCATCGTAGCCAGTGAGGTTTATCCGAGGCGCAATTATTGCTAATTGAAAATATACACTCAGGTAAAGTAATCTAGTTCTATGTGGGCCCTAAATGGGAAAGTTGCCTTCTTGTGGACAAAGTGCAAGGCCAGAGCACTAAGGAAACAGCCCATGGGGAAATAGACTGGATCACTGGTCTAGCTGGGCAAAAAGGGGAACATTTAGTACATGGATGCAAGGATCCATTTATGGATCTTTATGAAAGTCAAGGGTGAGGCTGGGCCTCAGGATGGGACCAGAGAAAAGAGAGCCTCTGGGAACCCATGAAATAGACCCTCTCCATCTCAAGCCTTGGCTTCTCCCTGAGAATATGCTTCATTTTTCTCTTTTCTTGTGGGTGGCGTTCTCTGTGCCCTTGTCTCTGTAACAGAAAGCAGAAAATACAGGCTACCAGGGCTTCCCCGTTTGGGAATTCAGCCACAGAGAGTGATGGAGGAAGTGACGACTCTCAGTAGCCTTGACTTTGCTCTCCATTCTCCTTTCACGGGCAAGGGTTACCAGCCAGTCTGGCCTAGGTCAGAGCCTCATTTCTTTCTTTCTTTTTTAATAATTTTTTAAATTAACATATAATGTATTATTAGCCCCAGGGGTACAGGTCTGAATCGCCATGTTTACACACTTCACAGCACTCACCAGAGCACATTCCCTCCCCAGTGTCCATAATCCACCCCCCTCTCCCTCCCCCACTCCCCCCAAAGAGCCTCATTTCTTGTTCACTCAGCTAAGCGGCAGGGCTGAGTGTATCCCAGCCTCTCCACCCCCAGCTGTGGGCCGTAGTTGCCACGGCTAAAGGAAGCGAGCTGGGAAGGTCCTCCAGAACCGTCTTCAGTGTCTGAGCATCTTCGGTGACTGGGATCAGGAAGTAATCAGAAAAGTTTAAATCGTGCAACATGATTACGTCATGCACTAAAATGCAATTAGGCAGTCTCTTGACAGGAACTCTTCAAAAGAGTGTCTTGGAAATGCAGCCAACAACCTGCACTTGGGACCTTAGCAAGAATAAGTAGGCTGCGATTTTCCCGCGCTGCTGGATTAAATATGTGTACAGAAAGGATGCGGGTTATTGTAAGAAGAACAAAAGGATGTCAAGGAAGAATGTCTGGTTCTAACCCATCCAGGAATATTTGTCAAGAAGGAAAAAGGAATGTGGCAGACAGGCCCTCTGTGTCTGCCAGATGTTCTCTGACAATACTTACTGTTAAAACTGAAATTTAAATTTTGAGAGCCAAGCAATGAAATAGCCAGTGGCTTTGGGACTCCTGTTCATTAGGCCCTTCTGGGTCCTGCTGGGTGTTGCTCTGGGTCCAAATACCATTTCTTGTTAGTCTGTCTCTGGACTATTAGTCCTTTGGCCCTTTCCATGGCTCAAAAGGTACATGAGTAGTTCTTTCTGTCTCCTCCTCACTTTGGCTTCTGGAATTTCCTTTCAGACTTGGGGTAAGAGTAGCAGTAAGCTCTTAGCAAATGCTCGCTGAGTTCTTTACATCTCTGATTTTGTTTAACTTTTTCAACAGGCCTGTGAGATAGATGTTTTACATATTTTTATGTAAATTCCATATTTCATAAGTATAGAAACTGAACTTTAAAGAGTTTAAAAGAATTCCCCAAGATGAGTGGCTGGTTAGAGGACCGAACATAATTAGGAACCCAGGCCTGCTTGATAGCTAAGTCCGTGCTCTTGAGACAATCTGCAGGGATGATCATGTTGTCTAGGAACATGAAAATACTATGTTTACACTAATTACACACTTATGTCATTCCATTCCCAAACATATATAGATTCAGGTATTACCTTCTGTATGAGTTACACTTGTATGTTAGCAAATAGAGCTTTCTAAACTTGATGTAGTAGTTTCCCCACCTGTGTAATGGCTTTCTCTTTCCACCCTCCAGAAAATCCTTGTCCCACTCACATATTATGTCAGAAGACTCTTCACACTATTCTTAATAGGAAGGGTCACTCTGAAGAGGCCTGGCCACAGAGCCCACTCCCAAGATGATCCCCCTGACCATGACTCCTGGTTTGGAGAAACAGATCTACAGTGAAAAGGATAACCCAGGGTGGCCAGGCCCCAGGCCTTCTACGAGAGGCCACAGGCAACCATTCACTATGTCAAATGATTGTCCAGAAAGGACTGCTGACCCTCTGCTGGGCAAATCCTGGACTTGTCCTTTGCCTTTGGCTCTCCCTCCTTGTTTTCAGGAGATTTATCATCACTTCTTTGTTATTACAGTGTGTTATTAGATCATTCCTCCAAATCTGCCGTAAGGAGGCATTTAGCAAGCTTTTATTGCAGTGTAAGTATTTACAATCCATTGAAATTAACTAATTTCAGGACATTTCAGAAATTTTGTCAGTGTAGGGGCGCCTGGGTGGCTCAGTCAGTTAAGCCTCTGCCTTCAGCTCAGGTCATGATCTCAGAGTCCTGGGATCAAGCCCCATGTTAGGCTCTCTGCTCAGTGAGGAGCCTGCTTCTCCCTCTGCCTCTGCCCCCAAATTGTGCTCTCTCTCTCTTTATTTTTTTATTTTATTTTATTTTCTATTTTTAAAGATTTAATTTTATTTATTTGACAGAGAGCGATAGCAAGAGAGGGAACACAAGTAGTGGGAGAGGGAGAGGGAGAAGCAGATTCCCCACGGAGCAGGGAGCCCAATGCAGAGCCCAGGACTCTGGGATAACAGCCTGAGCTGAAGGCAGATGCTTAATGACTGAACCACCCAGGCGCCCTCTCTCTCTCTCTTTAATAAATAAATAAAATATTTTTTAAAAAAAGATTTTTTTAATATTAAAAAATTTTTTAAAAATATTTAAAAAATTTTTTTTAAAAAAATTTAATATTTAAAAAATATTTTTAAAAAAATATTTTATTTATTTATTTGACAGAGAGAGAGATCACAGGCAGGCAGAGAGGCAGGCAGAGAGAGAGGTGGAAGCAGGCTCCCCACCGAGCAGAGAGCCCGATGCGAGGCTCGAACCCAGGACCCTGTGGTCATGACCTGAGCTGAAGGCAGACACTTAACCCACTGAGCCACCCAGGCGCCCCAATAAAATCTTTTTTTAAAAAAAAGAAATTTTGTCAATATAATTTTTTTAAATTTTTTTGTTTACTTATATATAAAAAACACATACGATAATTAACTACACAAGTAACTTGTCCTTCAGGCTGGTTTTTGGTCATACGTTGTGTTTCAGTAAACTCTGCAGAAAAGTTTGTCTTTTTCTTATTTTTCGAGTTTGAAATGTGATGTAAGCTGTGAGCCCTTTTTTCTGTATATATGCCCACACACACAAAGAATTTTACATATCAATTCAAGAGAAGTGTTATAGTAAAAATTATTATGGTGATAAGACTATCTCTATTTGAGTTTCTTTTCCTAGCTTTAGATTCATCTCAACAGATTCCTTTATTTTTAAATACATGTATGTCTGAAGAAGGAACTCTTGTAAGCTTGAATCTTAGAGGTGAAACCGACTTTGGAAAGGTTCCAACTGAACATCTGAGTCGTATTTTTGAGGGTAGATAATAATAGCAAGGATTTATTGCTCTTTCCTAAGCATTTCTGTAAATACTTCAGATGTGTCTGTTCACTTAGACTAGCCATGTTCCTAGAAGCTGAGTACGACCTTTATTCCCACTTTACATAACAGTAAACTGAGGCGTAAAGGATACCAGTAGCTTAACTGAGTTCATGCCGCTAGAGTTGTGTCTCTGAGCTCTTCGGCACCACACAGTGCTGTAGAACAACTGTACCAAACGTGATCTAAAAGAGGTTACTTCTGCCCTTACCAGTCCCGAGGCCTGTGTGATTTCGGGATCCTTCTGTATTCCCATATTCTGCACCGTATAACCCTTTTCTCCTCTACCATCAAATCCCACGGTAAGATATTCTAGAAATAAATGAGCACAAATTGTTACAGAATTGATCCTTTCTAGACCCTGTTCTTTTATTTTCACTTGAGGAAAAAGAGTCCGACTTTGTTCTCTGGAACCCAAGTGCGTTCCCTTTCTCTACTCCAGGAGACTGTCCTTTGTGTCCTCTGTGGACACCAAGTGTGGACAGAGACGGCAAGCAGTGAAGGAAGGACTCATGTGCACACCTTCTGCCTGGTGGTGAGAACACAGTAGTGGCTTTGCTCAGTGAACATGCTGTGCCTGGGAGAGGTGAGAAGTTGGGGACAACGGGTCTCAGGGAAGCGATAGTTCATTGGCTACGCTTCACATGGGCCATGCCATTCATTTCTCATCACAGGGATTGCATTTCAGTGGCTGCTAATCTGAGGACAGGGTCTAGACAGAGATTGATGAGAAACCTTAACCCTCCCTGGAATATGGGCAGATTCGGGGGCCTCCAGGCCTGGCTGCAGAAGAAGCCATTTAAGGAGTCAGGAGCCCAGATTGCCTAGAGTAGACATTAGAGTCTTGGCTAAGGACGGATGAGTGCTCTTTACAGAGGCCCTGGTCTGGGGTCTGGTGTGTGATACTCAAGGCAGGTTTAACCCATGATGATAGGAAGAAGGATGAGGCCAGGCAACTTGGTTGACAAATTGGCATATTTATATTTTTGTTTCCGAGGGAAATTATGATAGATTTTTTTTCTTAAGATTTTTATTTACTTATTCAAGAGAGAGAGAGAGTGCACATATGAGCAGGGGCTGAGCTAGGGCCAGTGGCAGAGGGAGAGGGAGAAGCAGGTTCCCCCCTGACCAAGGAGCCCGATACGGGGCTCCATCTCAGGACCCTGAGATCATGCTCTGAGCAGAAGGCAGACGCCTAACTGACTGAGCCACCCAGGGGACCCCGAGGCATTGCTTTTACTCTGGAAATATGATGACCATGATCCCTCCTTCTAGAGAAATATATTTGAGATATGTTCTAATCTTTATTTTTAACTCCTAATTCTTCCAGTGAATAAGAAGGCATTGATTTTTTTTGTCCAACTGCTCACTCATTCACAAAACTGACGAGTCAGTTTATTTGTCAGTATTATTTGGCACCTAATGCATGCCAAACATTGTGCTAGGCCCTGGGGATACCACGAGGAGCAAAATAGATTTAAATGACTTTCAATTTGGCAGATGTGAAATGCGCATGTACTCAAATAAACCATAATCTTTATTGTGATAAATGCCATGAAGCAAACACACAAGAAAGAGAATAATGGGTGTGGGATATCTAATTTATAGCTGAAGATCTAGGAAAATTTTTGCTGGCTAGTAAATCTGGATTCTTTGGGGTTCCACTCAGGGTGATTTATGAAATGAGGGCCCTGGATGGGGTCCTCATAAATCGCAGGAAGTAAAGATGGACTTGGAAGGGGAAGAAACGTCCATCTCTTCTGTACCTCCTCCCCTACCATCCGTAAGTCCTGTCTGTGGTGTTCCTAGTTTCGTTCCCAGCATCTGGTGCAATGGCTGGCATGTAGTAGGTGTTCAACAAATGTCTGTTGAATAAATGGATGATTTAAAAGATGACATTCCTGTGTTTCTCTGTTTTCAGGGAGGGGATCAGGGCAAAACTGGAAATAAAGAGGCAGATCGAATTTTAGGAGTTAGATTCAGCTCATAAATCCCACACTGGGACTTTATGTCTAATAGACTATATGAACAACCTGCAGACAATATCAGAAAAATGTCCTGAAGGCAGAAGTCAAAGACCAGCAGCAAGGAAAGGGGATCTTTTCATTTGAGGCCTAAAGTTTGGGATGAGGCAGTGGGTCCCTGCCAGTCCAGACTTCTGTGGCATCCGTAGTAGCCTTGGTCTAGGGGGTCACACCAAGGGCCCAAGACCCACCTCTCTGCCCTCCAACTCTCTCCAGCACTCTTCAGCACTGCCTCTGACAATGAAGCTGGGAACTCCCCGGCTCTGGAAGGACAATGAGTCAGGTTAGAGCAGGTGGAGGGAGAGAGAGAGAGGAGGAAACACTGAATAAAATGCCCTTTCCCCTTTCCATCCTCAATAGCAAGCTTCTGGCATACAAATAGTTTGTTTCAGTTTAACTGGGATTGCCTCATTGCTAATGCCAGGTTTCATACTAAAGCCAATTGAGTAATTGCACAGGCTCTGGAATGGCCACCTCCTGGGACAGGGAACCATGACACTTGCCTTGTCTTCAGTTGAAAAGTGGTTGCCCCTTCGCTTTAGAAGGCACAAGTCTCCCCTCTCCTCCCTCACCTTCTGTGTTCCCATTAACCATACACCGCCCCGTGTGACTACTTGATCAGGGACATGGGAAGTAGGTTGACTGTTGTCACTCTACCTCGACTTATACTTTCAGTTAAATAATAGCAACCCAAGCTCTATCCTATTCCACTTTTGCCCTCTAACTTTAGGAAGACCCAAATGAAGCTCACTCTCTAAGATCTCTCAGATCTCTTCTGTCTTTGCGGCTCCTGCAATCACCAAGCACATCCTTGCTCCTGGGCATTTGCATTTGCCCTTTTTCCTTTGCTTAGTCTGTGCATGGCTTAACTTTTCACTCCCTTCAGGTCTCTGCTATAATGCAACTCTATTAAGGAAAGAACTTCTCCATTTCCTCCCCCTTCTCCCTTCCCTCCTCACGTTCTGAAATTTTCTCCAAAACGTTATCGGTATCTGACATCATGTCAGCAACACATCATGTATATATCTGTTTACCTCTCTCCTCTAAATCATAGGTTCTGGAAGACATTGCCTTTGCCCTTTTATTGTCATATTCCCAGCACTTAGTCGAGCGTTGTCACATGGTAGATGCTCTAATAAGTATTTATTGAATGAATAATACAGTGCAAATACAACCAGCCATCAGGGTGGTGAGGAAAACAAAACAAAACAAAATGAAACCCCAAAACCTCACCTGTGACCACAAAGACGTTAGCACAGAGACTGAACACGCTTCCCATTTGTTTACTTGTATTTTATTTCCTGATGATCAGGCGTCTTGGCAGATGCCTTTATTCTCACAATTCTAAAGCCCAGTCCGCCTCCCTCTATTTCCACATATACTCCCCAACCCTGAAAGCCTTCCCTGTTTTTACAATGCCAGGAAGGACTGACATAACAATACATCTGGTGACCCACTTACAAGCCACACTTAAAGCTGTCCTCTGTTGCAGGGGATTGTTTTAAATGGACCACCCTGTATGTTGCATTAGATTGTGCCTTTCTGCCAATAAGCTCAGAAGTGTTTCATAAACAAAAAGATGATGTTGGGGAAAAGAGTTTTCTTTCTCTTTTTTTCTTCTAATTCACATGGAGAATTTTACTGTAGAAAATCTCCTGCTCAGCTACACCATGACAAAGCAATTCAGCCCAGAGAGAGGATGCTTTAGGTTCAGAATCTGTTACGATACGTTGATACTGAAGAGCAGGCTTCAGGGTTTTTGAGGGGGTGGATGTGGGAGTACTAAAGAAGACTAGAATCTATAGGAACAATCGTTCTAGATAACAGAACGGATCCCCGAAGCTTCACTTGTTGCTTCCTAAAAAGTTTCTGCAGGGTCCCTGAAAGGAGCCTCAAGTTCAAGAGGGAAAAGGCAAGGCAAGCTAATTTATGGCTGTTCCAAGAATGCAGTTGCTGGATATATCCTGACAGGGGGTTCTGTTGTGCTTTGAAGAATAATGTGAAAATCCAAGCTCAGAATGAGCTTCTGTAATATGAAAATTAAAACTCTACCCCAAACCTTTACCTGCATCTGAAGCCAAGTCCTTTTAGATGTGCAGGAGGGAACTGTTTACTTTGTATGGAAAATCACTTTCTTTTTATTAGCAAGCTCCAGGGTTTCCTGATGATCTGAAGGGCTGTTGCCTCTCAGAGGGCAGTCATGGGGCATTCTTGGCATAAGCAGGGGCCAGAAAGACTGGAAATCTTATTTTGTAACATCTTCTGCCTGGTTTTTAAAGTCAAGACAAATGGTTCTGATAAGTTCAGCAATACCTTTGAATTTGACTTGACTTTTCGTCCTGAGCTGACCTGGAGAGGTTAAAAACTGAACCAAACTAAAACAAACAATAGAAACAGAAATCCAAACCAACATACCATGAACAACTTTTCCTGCTCTCTGCAAGCACATCTGCCCCGGGAGGCTTGGTGGAGTGAGGCATGGGGAGAGGCTCAATCATCTTTTTTTTTTTCTTTTTTCCATTTTAAGATTTTATTTATTTGAGAGAGAGAGCAGGAGAGAGAGAGAGAGACAGCACAGGCAGGGTGAGGGGTAGATGGAGAAGCAGACTCTCCATTGAGCAGGGATCCCGATGGGCGGCTCCATCCCAGGACTCCGGGATCATGACCTGAGCAGAAGGCAGACACTTAACCCCCTGAGCCACCTAGAAGCCCCCTCAGTAGTCTTCAGACACATTTTCAGTTCCCTCTTTTTCTGGCTGTTACCTGCCTGCTTTGGCCTTCTTGACATTGTTCAGTCACTCCTCTAAGCTGATTACCCAGATTTCTTCTCATCTTCCCAGAACCTACCAAGAAGCGGGTGTGCCTTAAACATTCCAGTTCACAACTATCTCCCCATCTCTCAACTATGAAGATTTTCCAGGCTCCCAAATCCTCCACTGCTAGAATTAGATATTCCCCCCTCCCATCCCTTTATCTCTACAATTAAGTCAAATGAACTCTTCCCAGCAGCCTTCTAACTCTCCTAAGCCACAGATCACCTCTGGATTCTTTACCAGGAGCTCAGAGTCTTGAATTTCAGGAGTTTATGGGCTCCTTGCCTCAACCAAGGAGCAGCCCCCCAGTGGCTTCTCTGCTGGCTCCCTCTGCCTTTGATGCCTTCTAACCCACATGTCCTCCTTTTCTTTTCTTTACCATCCATTCACTGACATCAAATCCACTCTTTGTTCATGTTTCCTAGCCTCGAGCCCTCCCAGTGCCAATGTGGTTCACTTGTTGAGTGATCCTGTTAGTCACCTCTGGCTCATTACAAAATGTGTACGCCCTTACCTCAGCCTTCCAGATGGCCTCACAGTAGTATTGTAATTGCATTCTCTGTCTGCAGTGGGCACAATGAAACACATGCTGTGAAAGTGGCTACGTTTTAAGCTGCTTCCCAAGGCAGACTTTAATAAAAAGTGAGCGAGGTCTCCTTTAGGACTTTTCCACCTAGTGGCTCCTTCCTGGAATGGGATTTCCTGATGGCTAATATCTCTCAATCAGATACCTGCTGCTGGATCATGCTTTTAGATCTTTAGGCTGCAGAGGTGATCCTTTTAAGTGGGGACTGTAAGAAAAACTCAGCAGTAACTTGACAATCCCAAGTTTGAGGGAAGTTTGAGGGAAATTGAGGATAAGAGTAAGGACTAGGTAGAGATGCTTTTGTGCAATAATTAGAGCTATCATTTATTGAGGAAATACTTTGGACCAAGCACTAACTAGTCACTCCGTATAGGTTATTCTTCATTAAATGTGGCTAGAGACTTTCAGTTCAGAGCGATCCCTAGATCCTCTCTGCCAGAGCTCATTTCCTGGGCTGCTGTTCTGCATGTGGTATGTAGCGCACAAACCCAAGAAGCTGACAAGCCTGGCTTCAGGTCTTTCCTCTTTTTATATGAGAACAAATCTTCATGCCTTAGAATAACATAGTTAGTTTCTCACCTGTAAAATCCAGGAATGACAATAGCTACTTAACGGGATCGACGTCACAAGTCGTAGGGGTGCTGGCAATCCTGACTCCATCCTTCTCATGGCCGATCAAGGGCCTCTTTCAGAGCTACCTGCTCGGGGCCCCTTGGAGAGGAATATGCATACCTTAGAAATGCCCGTCAAACCTGGGGGGGCTCCCACGAATCTGTTAGAGGTAACTTCTCTTTCACCTTCCTGATGTATATGTGGTATCCCAAGACCTAATTGAAGTTAGCTGTCAGGTGCCTGTGAACCCTTTGATCTCACTACAGTGCCCTTTTGCATCTCCATTTGCTCTGTAAAACCTGTGGACAAAGGTCCGGACCTGTGGACTGTAAGGAGGCCGCTGCTGTGGATCGTTCTCTGCCTGCTCCCCTCCCCGTCAGTTACCCAGAATAATAACTCAGCGACTCAGTACGGAGTCACCCTCGTTTCCCGGTCTCAGAGTGCTTTCTCAGTTTGGGGGCACTTTACTGTCCCTCCTTCACCTCCTGACACAAGTCTCTCAGATGTTATAACTAAGGTGTGATTATTGTGACTCTTCCATAGCAGGTAACTCAAGAGATGAGAGCAGTGGTAATAATTTGACCTAAATAATGTGTTTCTGACCCTTATTTGGAAGGTATATAACCAAGAGGATGACATTCGTTGTTCCCGATTTCACATCTCACAAGAAAAACAACTAGAAACGATTCAAGGACAAGACGCTGCTGAGAGCATCCTGGAACACAGAGGCCAAGACAGATGGCACTAGAAGGTGAGAGAAGTGGCTACAGGCTGACTGCCCTGCCCCTCCCCAGGCCAGTATAGTACCAGCCCATGGCAAAAAGCAACCCAATTACAAAATAAGCAAAGGACATTAGTAGACATTTCTCCGAAGAAGATATCTGAAGGGACAACAGGTACAGGAAATGATGGGCAACATCACTGGTCATTAGGAAATGCGAAGTAAAACCACAGTGAGATACCACCTCACGCCCCTTACCTGATCGTCTTCAAGGAGACACTAGATAACAGATGCCGGCGAGGACGTGGAGAAAAAGGAGCCCTTGTGCACTGCTGGTGGGAATGCAGATTGGTGCAGCCACTGTGGAAAACAGCATGGAGGTTCCTCAAAAATTTAAAAGTAAAACTACCATATGATTCAGCAATTCCACTTCTGGGAATATAGCCGATGGAAACAAAGCCCTGACTGAGAAACCCCATGTCCACTGCAGTGTTACTCACAATAGCCAAGATATGAAAATAACCCAACTGTCCATTGATGAACAATAAAGAAACTATATATTATATATATTATCTATATTTTATATATATATATATATATATAAAATGGACTATTATTCAGCCATAAAAAATGAGAAAATCTACCATTTGCAACAACATGGATGGACCTTGAGGGCATTGTGCTAAGTGAAATAAGTCAGAGCAAGAAAAATACTGTGTGATGTCACTTATATATGGACTCTAAAAAGCAAAGTCCTAGGAAAAGAGATCAGATTTATGGTTACCAGAGACGGAGGGTGGCACAAGGGGGAATTGAATGAAGGAGGTCAAAAGGTACAAACTTCCAGTTATGAGACCAAGAGACACAGCCCTGTACCACATGGCGACTGCAGCCAACGCTGCACGCTGTATGGGGAAGTTGTTAAGAGTTCTCCTCCCAAGGAGAAATCTGTTCCTTCTTTCTCGTCTTCATTCTTTTCTTTTTATTGTATCTGTAGGAGAAAACGGTTGCTCGCTGGACCTACCGTGGTGATCATGTCACTATAAATGTGAACCAAACCGTGCTCTGTGCCTTAAACTTGCGCAGTGGTGCATGTCAATTATTTCTCAATGAAGCTGGAAAAAAAAACCAAAATTCTTTATTTAAGATTTTGTGAATGAAAAAGTTATACCACGATTCATAAAGGCTCTGAGCCCTTTAAAGCAATGGAGCCATGGGTGCTCACAGAGCTAGTGAGGAAAACTGGAAGGAAAAATCAGGAACAACCCCCCCCAGACACACCCCCATCAGTCCTTCAGATGGGGTCTTTAACAGCAAACGGAGGTTCACTCACAGAGCTCCCATAACAAGTGAGCACATGGTGAGCATTTGAGAGAGAAAATACATCCTTCAAGGAAGCTCTTAAGTTCTTGGGAATTTAGGATGAATATGGAAAGAATCTCTTAAAAATGAGAAGGAATGAGAAAATTAGGGAGACTCTGTGGTTTACTCTTTGTTAAAAATTGCAAAATAGGAGTTTATGTCTGCATTTAGACCCCTGCACTAAGATGCACTCCTCCGCACTACGACCTGGAGAAAACGAGTCTGCATGCCCTTTAATCCTTGACCTCTAGAGATCAGGTTACTTCTTTGAAAGAGCTTTTCTTTCTCTGGCCAACTAAATGAATTGAAATTGATGGACTTAATTGTTTTCTAAATTGCAATTTTTCTTCCCCAGATGTTTTTTATCAGGGTTGAGCCCAATGGGCTCTGTCAGTCACATGGGGAGATGAAGTCATGTGGTAATAAAAGAGAAGGGACTGGGGGAGGAAGGGAAATGCCATACAGTATATTGTCTAATTGAAAAATGTGCCACGTAAATGCTGCACTTGAAATCTCTGCCTCCCTGAGGGCTGCTCACAACAAACAATGCACCACATCTTCTGCGCTGGAAAGATTAGACTTCTCCCCTTTCTCCATTATTAATTCAGGCCAACATGAGCGTTTCCTTCCTTTGCCTTTCTTGGGTGAAGTCACTCTACTGGAATTGTGATGCAAGGTAACAGGGTTCTCAATGAAAGCTGGAAACGGAACTGGTGTGGAGAGGGAAGCACAGACAAAACGGGGACTTGCCCATGCTCCTCACAGCAGGAAGGACAGAGCTGTAGATGTGGGACACGCCTCAGCCTTTGAGGGAGACTGGAAGATTAGGAGGGAGCTGGTACAAACAAGCCTAACGAAGTGACAGGAAGACCCCGCACGACGCCTCCATTGAGGAAAACAGAGATGTGCTGGCTGCAGAACGAAAGCGTGGGGCTAGAAAGTCTTAGTAGAGATTTTTCTAGTTCTTTCTCTACCTTCATTTGTGCCGCACTTCACCCTGACTGCACGAAATCAGTCCTGTATTTTTAGACTCTCTGTAGGAAATAACTTGAAACCAACAGGGCTTTTACCAGCCCTCACTGTTAAAAAGATCTCCTTCTTGTGTCAGAAGAAAACAAACAAACCCCAAAACCTCTCTTTCCTCTTGTCCTGTCATCATTGAAGGAGGAGGACACCTGGTCATTATAGAAGAAACACAATGAATCACTCATTTAAGTTTCTGCTTGTTTAATTGAGGCATACCTCACATTTGATGGAAACAAACTCCAGGGACTTCTCCAAGTTCTTTGATTGCACTGGAATCTTGATGAATCAACCACTTCTTTGAAATATGAGGACTATTGCCCAAGGTTTACAATCCTTTGTAATTTTCTTTGTAGTGATATTTGGAGTAACTAGATTCAAACTTCATGAGAGTCAGCCCCACAAAATACCAAAGCTCAAGGGGAAAAGGATCACATCATAGGAAGGTGTAGATGATCAGGGCTTTGTCTGGGCTCAAAAATTTAACTTGTTTCTCTGAGTTCTTCTCTGGGTTAAAAACGACATCATCATCATCACCTTACCTCTCATCTTCTTGCTTCTCGTCCTTGTCTTTTCCTCCTATTCCCCTCTTCTCCTTTCTGTCTTCTAGCTCTCTTTCCCTTTTCCTTTTCTTGTCCTTTCCCCACTTACTCTTTTCCCATTTCTTCTGCTCCCCTCCTTCCTCTTCCTCTCTTTTTCTTCTCTCCATGTCTTCCTTTTCTTCTTCTTTTTTCTTTTATGTTTCCTCTTTCACTTGTTTCTTCCCCATCCCCACTCCCTCCTTTACTTTCTCCTCCACAATTTTTTGAGTTTTCAGTTTGTGCCAAGATTTAGGGAAGTGTTTTACTTACATCATCTAGTTTCACCTTGGTGATAGCCCTAGATATTGGTTTTAGATACGGATGTTAAGTATCAGAAAAAAGTAATTAATTCATCCATTCACATGACTACTACTCGTGATTCTGGGTCTCTGATGTCAAATCCATGCTTTAACAAAAGTCTCTGTAGGGAGAGATAATAAGTATGGAGGGCAGAATGAATCAAATAAAATTATAATTATTTAAAAGCATAATTTTAGAGAAGAAAATGGTACTTTGTTCTTGTAAAAATTTGGACTTGATTGGGGTGAGGTAATTATATTATGTGATAAGTAAATCATTCTAACAGAAAAGTGTATAAAGAAAAATCATAGAGGCATGACAATAGTTTGAAATACAGGAAGGTCTTTATATGTACAAATATTTATTGGATCTCACAGAAGATTCTCAAGGATGAATGAATGTGCTATTGCAAGGGACTCAACGTTCCTTGTAAAGTGTGTATTTGTATTAGTTAGGAGCAGTTGCTGAGTAACAAAAGACCAAATTACAGTTGCTTTGCATTTTGTTAAAAGCAGTCTAGAGGTTGAAGTGGTTCAACTCCTTCTCTTTCTTACTTTCCCATTACCAGCACATTGGCTTTTGGTCGTTATACTTGTGGTTCATTATGCTAAGAGAGCTGCTGAAGCATCACATTTTCACCTCATTACATTTAGAGACAGAGAAAACAAACTTTTTCCTTGTGGGATGCTGGGTGCCTCTGTCAGTTGAGCATCTGACTCTTGATTTCAGCTCAGGTCATGATCTCAGGGTCATGGGATGGAGCCTGGCGTCAGGCTCTGAGCTCAGCATGGAATCTGCTTGTCCCTCTCCCTCTGCTCCTCCCCTAGCTTATGCTCTCTCTCTCTCTCTAAAATAAATGAGTAAAATTTATAAAAAAATAAATAGAGAAAATAGTTACCAGAAGCTTCTCCCCCCCCTCCCCCCACCCAGCAGACTGTCTCATATGTTTTATGAGCCAGATCTGGGTCACAGACCAACCTCTGACTATGGGCAAAGAGAACGAAATGGAGAGTGGGGCCGGAGAAGGGGCTAAACTTCTTCCAAAGCATGAAACCTCCGCTTGCTACCTAAGTGTATCTGGAGATGAATTAGTAAGTAAGAGGAGGAGGTGCCTATTGGGCAGGAAGTGGGCAGCTTATTCATTTCCCCGGGAAAAACGTCCTCCTCGACCTCCCTCAACTGAAAGCAGACCCACATGGAATATTTCGCTTTAAAGAAAAGAAGACGGGGAGGAAACCAGGATCCCATGAAAGATCACAGTGAGTCTGACTATCCTCTCAAACTCCTCGGTTTCTGTTAGTACTCAAGTCTAAATACTAGAACTTTGAACAGGGAAGTGGAGGAGAACTTTCAAAATTGAAGAGCAGACGAGCTTTACTGTTTGAGAGGATACGGACAAGTGAGGGATGGGTGTGTAAGTAAGGAAGCGTGTGTCAGTAAGCACGGAGGAAGCTTGACACGTGGCACATGAAGAAACAGAGCTAACGATGGTTGTGACCCACGGCTCAAGTAGGGGTTCTGGGAGAACCTGAGAGATTCAGAAATGGCATCTTTACTTTTTTTTGATAAACCTGGCACTGTGTGTCAAGGTCCTCAGGGATATCTAATATCCCCAATAGCTACAACTACTACTATTACTACGACTCCTACCACTAATACAGTGCTCTGCGCGTCAGGCACTGTTCATAGCACTGTGCCTATGTTAAAAGTCATTTAACTGTCACCTGTATTAGAGCAAAAATTTGTAAGTGGCAGAAAGTTGTATGTATCCCATGGCTCCTCAATTCCAGCATAACGGGCTTTTTGGCATATAAAGCAGCTACGCTGAGAGTGGGAAAACACATGACTAGATCCAACGGAGGTTGGTCCATGGGCTTCTTTCTTCACTCTCTCATTTCTCGACATCCTTTTCCAGTTTCCAGTTGGCCAGGGACACCGCGATTACGTCTTCAGTTAGCTTGGGGCAGGGCAGCCCCGGTAGGAAGGCTCAGCCCCTCGGCAGTGTCTGTGATTTTGATAGTCGTGGCCTCTTCTTCCTTCAACTCGTCCGACGGCTAATGAGCTCGGGTCAATTTCAGAACCACAGCCAAATATCTTACAGCTGTAGCCGCCCTAAGTTTTCCCTTTTCCTCCACTGGCGTCTACGATTTAAATACATTTCTACCAGCTATGGCACTCACCAGTCTAGTTCAAACATTTTCAGATGGAATTTACAATTGTCTAAAGGACCGGCAGCTTCTCTTGGGAGATAGCAGGGCCTAGTCCTCCTTGAACAGCAGGTCCAAAACAGATGGTGCATCTGGCTTCTGCCATCTTGTCCAGGCCAGAGCTAGAATTTAAGCTAGGTGTTCTGGCTCCAGAGTTCATGTTCTCAAGCCTTCTCCCCTGTCATCCGTTCAGAACCTGTTCTTCACACTGTGTTAGTGTACTCAAGTTGCAGCGAGGATATAAACCCAAAAGTGCAACCAACGAAAGGAGCCATCGAGACTGTTTTATGGGGCTGAGGAGATGTCGTCACACATGGCACTGAAGAACTGGAATGTTTGGGGGAAAGGAATGAGGAGCGGTTATATTTTGAATTGGAACATGTTAGAGGAGGAGAAATGTACAGAGAACGAACCAGACACATTTCAGGTTGGCTGATAAGTAACTGAGTTCTTTAAGTTTCCCATCTGAGGTTAGGGTGGAGTGGATGGATGGGGGCTGCTATGCTGGCAATTCTTTCATTCTTTCTGTCTTGCCTTCTCCCAGGCCTCTCTGCTTCATGGGAACCATGACAGTGGTACTAGGCTGCTAGTACTAGGTACTACCAGAGTACCTTGTCCGGACATGGAGAAAGTACTTTCTGATACCCCAAACCATGTGCAGTGGAATGGAGAATGGGAAGAGGGGCCTTCATCTGGGGGGCATGTCTTGTCTACCCAGGGATGTAGCCTTCAGTGAGAAGCTCTGCTTATCAGATGATTGATGTGGTCAGCAGTGGGCCAGCCATCCAACGTCCTGGGGGCCATACCAGGGTACTTTTGAGGCTTACTTCACAATGTAGTAGTCTCTTCTGTCTGTCATATGGCAGGGCAGAATGTACTTCCAGAACCTTGTTTTCATGGTCTGGTTGTGGACAGCATTTTTGGGATGGCAATGCAATGATCTCAATTAACAAAGAAACAAGTCGGGAAGTACTTTCATATCTGCGTTCATCAGACGGTCAGATGGCACCATGGACAGCTGTGACAGGTCTCCATCTGCCCGCAGCCCGATAACTGTATTTTCGAAGAATCAGAGACCTGTAGCATTTAAGGCATGTCATAGCACTGCCTCTCATTCAAATCCTCCTCTGCACAGAGAAGAAAACTGCAACCCAGAGAGACAGCTGGTGCAGTGACACATGGTGTCTGGCCTAGGATCCAACGTTCTTTTGCACGCGCACACCTGCCTTGGATCAATGACATTCTGGAAACGCAAAGGATAATTACTACTTTGACAAGCAGTATAGAGAAGGGACTTTGGAAACCGTGACGAGGGGAGAGGGGAGAGCAAATCAGTCTGACTCAGCACTTTGCTTGAGATGGAGGCTTACTGGATGCGAAATTGAAGGAGGCTCCATGCATTACTGAAGCCCTTTTTTGGGGATTCATCTTCTCGCCCACATGAAAGTAGAGAACTCTGCCATACACACTCAAGTACTACTATTCAGGGAACTCAAAGAGGTCATTTACCAAACAGCTCCTTTACTCTTCCCACCAAGAATTCGGTGCTCTAATTTAGGGGAGTGGTTTTTTGGGGAATTGGCTGGCCCAACGTAAGGCGGCAATTTAAAGTTCAATCATTTGCTTTTCTTCTTCCATCTCCTTTCTCTTTGACATTCTCTGGGGTTTTCCTTTATTATTTTTTAATGAAAAATTTGTTTTATAAAGGTAATATGAGTTCTGGGTTAAAAAGTTGTTGTAAACACAAAGAATATGTAGAGAGAAGAAAATCTGCATCTGAATTCTGAATTCTGACGGTGAATCTTCTTCTCTTTTCTGGGGACAGACTCTAAAACAAGCCTCTTCTGTTTTCCCAGAAGTGTATATGAATATATAACGGCCTCTTTTTATACACTCGGTAGCTGACTAAGCTCACTGTATTATGCCTTTGCTTTTCTTACTTTCTGCTTCTGAAAGACTATTACCTCTCAGCGTGCAGAGATTTCTTTCGTTCCTTTTAGTTACACTTAAACTTTGATGAAATCTATTCCATTTTATCTTGGTACTGTTCCTGTCTTTCTGGAGCCTGCCATGTGGCCCAACCCTGGGAGATGAGTTCCACACAGCAGACCGCGTGGACTGGTCCAGAAAGTCCTGCTGCTTCTCGGCCCCAGAGCCCAGGCGCCCGTCTCCACCGTGTCAGCATCCTGGGTGACAGGCCGTAATGGGATTCGTCTGCCCCATTCTGGTTCTCGGCTGACCTTTCCAGTCTGGCTCAGAGAAGGGGGCTGGTGGGGTCTTGAGAAGCTGGATTGCCTTGCGTTTGTTTTCTTGGCTCCTCTGTCAGTGAGGGAGGACGCGCTCCCACTCTGCGATCTCTCCGAGGAGACATTGGGTTTTGCTGGCAGGCAGACCCTCGGGCTACTCAGCGGAATGTCTTTGGTTCCATAGCCAGGGGGGAGCCAGGAGGCTGTGCTTCCCGGCCAAGGGAAACACTGCTTCAGACTCAAGACCACGGCTTGGCAGAGGCCCTGGGGCCTGCTGACTTTAGGAGCGGGCTCTCTCATACCTTCCCGTGCTCAAACCACTCTTTCCCGTTAAAACCGAGAGGAGGATGGAACGACTGCGGACTCGGTAAAATGGATTCCAATCTCATTTTCGTGCAACAGGAAAGGCAAGGGCCTCCTTCCATAGCTGGGGAGGAAGGAGAAGGAAGCAAGAGTCTAATCAGACATCTCAAGACTCAGCAGAGGCTTGGTCTCTGCTTAGACAAATAATCTTGAGGAGACCCAAATCCCCCGTTCATTGTGAAAACAGACAGTGCCAGAGTAAAACAGAATTAAATTGTTTCTCTTTCATGGCAGCTGAAGTGTAAAAACCATTCTCTTCTGACCTTGTGGCCAGAATATCCTGACACCTCATAAATTATCCTAAGGGTTCAGGGCCTGGGGTGGGGGAGGGGAACTTGGGGAGGCTGTGGGGCCACACCGCAGTCAGCCCTGAGCTCGGGGTGGCTGGAGGCCCTTCTGGCCTTCCTGATATGTGGGCACCCAGTGTTAGGATGTGGAGGAAAGTGGTTTGCTCCAAGTCAGCTTTTCTGAGTTAGGACAATTGTTTGCCCCTCCCTTTCATTTTTAGTGTTTGTATGGCCACAGGGCCCATGAGTTGTTCACTAAGGAGGCAGGAAAAGCACAGTGATAGCTCCCCAGCCTGACAGAACCTCCGAGGTGTTTTTAGAAACCCCCCATTTTTCTTGGAAAAAGGAGAGTGGGGAAGGAAGGAGAGGACGCAGTGGGAGAGACACAAAAGATGGAGAAATGAATTAAAGGGGAAGGAAAAGGAAGGAGGGAAGAGGAAGTATGGGTGGGAGAAATGGTCTGCATTCAGACAGAGCCTGCCCTCGTCCAACCCCCATGCGGTGACGGGAAGCAGGCCACCTGCGCCGCGGGACCGGCTCACAGCCACTTCCCAGCCTCCCGGTGAGCCTCCTTCAGCGCCCACATCCATCTGCGCCCTACACACAGTAGGTGCTCCGTAAATGTTTGCGGACTGGAAAGATCCACAGCCTGCGCCCCAGAGAGGGAAACAGATTTATTCTGGGAAACTCCAAGAATGTAGAACAGAGTCGTTTGGAGCAAACACTGTTCCTGTAGCCTGAATCGCCATAAGGTTTAAAGAATCTGGGTATTTGTGGGTGTGTCTGGACATATTGTGTGTGGGAGTGTGGGTGGGTGGTCTGGACGGGTGGGTAACAAGTGACAGGAGGGCCCTAGAAAATATAAAGGCTCCATAACTACTGTAAAAATAAAACTGGGAACAGCCCAGACCTCCAGCCGTGCAGTGACCAAAGTTGACCTTGGCAGAGACGAATAATTTTGTGGAGATTCAAGAATTATTAGTCAATGTTTTCAGCCCCTATGGGCTTTTTTTTTCTTTTTCCCAGAGAACTGCTGGGTGGGTTTTTGGCAAATGACCGCAATAGCCTGTAGGATTCCAGAGCCCTTCTAAGCTTCTTCTAGACTCTGTTATATTGATTTTTTTTTTTAATTTCTGGTTGTTTTCTTCTCCGGTGGGATGTCTTTTTCGGATCCCCCTTTGGACAAAGAATATACTTTCTCACTCACTCCCACCTTTCAATCCTTCCTTTCTTAGACATTAGGTCTTCCTCACACACACACAATAGATCCTCTTCCTGATTCCTCTGCCTGGAAAAGGAGAGGACAGACGATCCCAGAGAGCCGATCATTGAAGCCTGCTTCTATCAGGCTTCAGAAGGGGTGAAATGGTGTTATTCTCTGCAGCTGTTGCAGCGCACACAGGTACTCCTTGGGATGTGCGTTGTGTTAGTGAAGGATTTGGGGGCACCGTGGCCACAGATAACCCACGGTAAGAATATCCTACACCACGCGCATCACAGCAATGGGAACCTGGCAAGACTGAGTTGTTGATACATACCCTCATACATACATCTGCCGTCCTACCCTAGCAAGCTCTCACATTTGATTTTGGTGTTTTTGAAAGAGAAATCGCCATCTGTGAGGGTTGGTAACAGATCCTTATCCCTGCAGTGATTTGGGGTATCAGGTAGGAAATAAGTCTTGGAAATCAAGTTTCCTAGATGCTGGGGATTGCAAGCTACAGGTATAAACTCGAGGAATATCATGAAACTAATCTTAGGGGAAACTACACGGATAACAACCTTGAATCCTGCATCCCTATTTTCTTCATATACGTATTTTGAGGTTTACCTAATCATTCCCTGACTAATGAGCCTAATTCTTGATTCCACTGCACTCTTGTAATTGCTGTGCACATCTGTATGTATTTATGTTGATTTTATGTATTTTATTTCTCTCCCATTAGACCTTAATCTCCTTGAGGAGAGGAATCAGCACGGTCTTTATTCTATATACACAAGTGCCTGGGATTGTTTTGTGAATCCTATGTGTAGTCAGTAAACGAAGCACACGTTCTACTCTCGGAAGAGCATTTTAAGGCTCTTGTTGGCTTGTTTTACTGACTTCCTCTTCCATCTCTTTACTAGTCTCAGGAAATGCTGATGTCAGCCGTGGGATGACATAATTATGAAAAAAATATAATTCTAAATTATATAATATACTACAAAGTCAAAAGTAAATTACCGATAGGTTTTTCGTGGCTTTGTAGGTAGCAAGATGGCAATTAAATTGTAGGTATAAGTTTCTGACCATAAGCAATTATCCATTTTCTATTCAGTTACTAAATATTTTTATGGATGTTTCTCTTGAGCTGGTCTCTTTAGCTCTCCCTGGGGCATTCTATTGGACCCTTCACCATTAGAGCCTCCTGAAATTTGAGTCTGGTCCCATAGTCAGGGGAACCACACAGAGACAATCAACTAAATAAATTTGCTCCGTTTCTCAACAGGGTTCTGTATCCCTGGCACCATTTTGGCAACAGAACTAACTCTTGAAGTTTCAATGCTCAGATAATTCAGAATCATTGCTCGGACTTGTTACTTCAATCTTCTCTCCAAACCTTCTTACTGGACTGCAGGCTGATTTATGCTTCAGGTCTTTTTCTCCCATTGTCACATTGGGCCATGTTAATCCTGGACACATGCATGAAATGCATTTCTACAACCTTCTTCCTCTTCCCTCTGTGTCATGGCCACGTGCTGAACCCTGAACACCCAGCATGCCAGTCTTGACATGCTCTTCACTGCCTCTCCATGTTCTTCTATATTCATACCAACCTACCCTGGGATTATTTCTCTCAGGAACTTGCCCTTATTCAGCTGTCTTCACGAAAAAACAAAACACTATTGAATAAATTAAGACAATGATTGCGATGACGTTCTACTTTGGAAATATGCATTTGCTTATTTGACCTCTTAGAACCTAAGACCTTCATCTGAGTGCTCCAAATACATTCATCCATCCATTAACCTGGGGAAAGATTATGATTTGTTGTGTAAGGAATTCAAAGAAGAAAGATAGGAAACAGTTTCTAAGAGACAAAATAGATTTTGAACAATGGTCTGGAGAGCCAAACTGGCATTAATAGGAACATGTTCCCTAAATGCTCTCTTCATTGCCGCCTTTAGCATATGAACAGCCTGAAGAGCTTGTGCTCTGAGAGGGCTCCTCCAGCAGTGATCAGAGAGTCCTCCTCCCTGAGGTGGAGTCAGCCCCATGGCAGCGGGGCGGGGGTGGGGGGAGTGGGAGGAGTAGGGGAGGTGGGGGGGTGGGGAGGTGTAAAGTGGATGCGCAGAGATTGTGAGGAGTAGAGTAGAGTGGAGTAGTAGAGAGTGAGGTAGTGAAGTGGTCTGTTATGTCTTGCTTCTTCTACCCTTAGATAAGTTGAAGAGAACTCAAAGCATGTTGGTATTGGAGCAGAGGCCAGCTTAGTGGCTGCCTTAAACCAAACTGGGTCACATTTCTATCAACCTGGTCATGCAGCAAACTTAGGCAGAGAAAGGGTCCAAGGTAGACCTTTTTCTGAGGCATGGTTGCACAGACAGCCTTGAGAAAGAGCCGAGACTGTGGCTATGGAACTTGGCAGAGGGGATGTCACCGTATTGGGGGAGGGGGTGCAATGGTTCCATGGTGAGGGCTGCAGCTGCAAACTCTGGTTTGTTGTCAAACCAGGGCCTAATGAATGATAACCATGGCAGACTTCAGAGGGGTCTCTAACACCAACGGGAGTAGAGGTGAGGCAGAATCAGCCGAGGGTCAGGATGGAGCCCTGCCAAGACCAGCTAGATGGCAAGTTATACTGACCACAGATCATAGCCACTGAATGCCAGCAGGGCATGAACACCTCGTAGATAAAGATGGTCTCCCAAAGCACGAAGGAAGGGGCATTGTTCCTGGAGACCCTACTCTTCCCTGCGGCCTTTGGGGACCCACAAATCATCTTCCTCCTCTTTGACCTCCTCACTCCTCACTGTCTTCATGCAGGTGGAGGGAAGGCTTTCACAGAGACTGGGAATTTTTAACAAAAAAGATGTTAAATACTTCTCAAATAGACTTTTAAATTATTGGATCAAACTGAATTTTCGGTTTGGCTGGATTGTTAGTATATTTTTCTCACCTCCCTTTTGAGGAAGACTGGATTGTTTACCAATGAAATACTAAACCTTCTATTTCTCTGCTTTTTCTCATTTGCCGTGCGTGAGTTGGATTTTGTGATTCCCACCACATAATAGCTGGCTGTAGCTGAGTAATTTGCCTTTTCTGGGATGGGAATATTTTAACAGGTGAGCCCAAGAGCTCAGCTGAGCACATTGAAGGACCTAATCTTAAAGCTTCGAACAAGAGTTGGCAGGCGGCAGCCCGAAGACCAAATCTGGCCACTGCTTGTTTTTGTAAATGGATTTTTATCAGAACACAGCCACGTTCATTTGTTTGTCTCTGTGGCTGCTTCAGTATTATGACAGCAGAGCCGAGTGGTTGCAACAGAGCCCACATGGCCTGCAAGGTCAAATGTGTTTATTATCTGGCTTTTTATAGCAAAAGCTTGCTGACCCCTGGCGTAGGGTAACACAGTTTTATCCAGCCCCCTTTTAGACAGATGCGGCCAGGGAGATCCTGCAAAGTCAACGGACATGTCCAAGGTGACACAAGGGAGGGGTGGGGTGGAGAAAACAGACCATGAAATTTTAAACGCGGGGAAAGGCGAGCTGGGCCGTCCCTACAGAGCTGGGCTCCTTTGAATATTTTTGTCTTAAGTCACACCCCTGAGGTTGCATTATCATTATGAACTAAACTTACTAATAAACTAATCAGTGAGAATTCCTTGTAGCCTATGAAATTACCTGGGATTTATAACAACAGGAAGACACAGTTCAGTCAGCGGGCCCCAGACACACCGAAGACCCTGGGTTCAGAGGCCATTGTGTGAGCTCAGTAGATATTAGGTAACAGAGTCTCACAGGAGGGCCCAAGGGTTAGGGATTTAGGAAATAACCTTAAAAATGGGTTGCTGGAATCCCACATGAAACTCCCAGCTGGGGAGGTGTCTGCGACCTTGCTCTGTTCTGAGAGGCCGGCGAGAGACGAGGGCTGTGGCGCTGTGTGCGTCTTGCCAGCTTCTTGGGGAAACCGGGCCCCTGAAAAGCAGAACACGGAATGGCTGCCAAGTTGCTGCCTCTGCCTCCCCTTGCTCAGAAACCTCTCCACCTGTTTTCTCATTTCATTTCCGAACCCCGAGGTCACTTTTCACCTCCTGCTGTTAGGAGCTGGCCTGTCACTGCACTGGAACAGGAAGGGAACCCTTACCTCATTTGACCGCTCTGAGACATCTGACATTTTTGCCCACACCCTTTTCAATAATACTCCCTCCTCCCTTGGCGTAGGCCCTGCTCATGTAATTCCCCCCAACTTGTTGCCTCTCCCCAAGCTCATGCTTCATCTGTCCACCACCCTCAAACGTGGACCTCAGGGTCCCAATCTCTCTCCTCTGTCTTTTTGTATATTTTCTCCTGGAAAATCTCATTTTATAGTCATGGCTTCAATTGCCAGTTAATTGGGGTCGACTCCCAAATCTGTTTCTTGCCCATAGCTCACTTCTAGACTGTAGACTTCATGTCCTTTTGTCCACAGAACCCTTCTACCGGATTTCCCTCAGTTTGATTTTCTCAAACTCAGAAAGTCCTGAAACCCTAATCTTTCCCTTAACCCTAATACTTTATCTGATATTCGAAACTTATCACCAATCTGCTCAAAACCCATCAGTGGCTCCCTGGAGCCACACAGAATAAGGTTACTACATTCCACGAAGCCCCACATGACCTGGTTCCTGGCAGCGTTTTCTCGTACTTGGCCGCTTCTCTCCCCCGTCTTGCTAGCCCTTGCCCTCTCCCTTCACTTCTGTGTCTTTCTTTGCTCTAGCTGATATCACTCCCCCTTTGTCAAGTCAAGGAGCACCTATTCAACTTCCAAGATTCCTTTCAAGTAATGCCTTCTCTTTAACTATCCAACAAGACGGTGGACACCAGAAAAGGAAGGTCTGAATCCTTACTTCCTTGTCGCTGCACATTGGTGGGTCCTGGGATTTGTCATGTGGACATAGCGACTTTGTGACAGCAACCTGCTCTTTGCCGGGCAAGACTTATCTGGCTGCAGTTCCTTGTGGAATTTTCCATTCCCCCACCCATCTGGGATTATCTTACTAGCCTCACTTAAATAGCTATGGGGCCAAGTGGTAATTCTTGGAGTAATTTAGTCAGATGACTGTCACTGAAAATTCTTCTAGAGAAACAATGCAGTAAATGGAATGAGGATAATATTTTCTTAAGATTTATTTATTTATAAGAGAGCGCGTGAGCGGGGACTGGGAGGTGGGGGGAGGGGCAGAGGGAGAAGGAGAAGCAGACTCCCCACTGAGCACGGAGCCTGTCTTGGGCTCGATCCCAGAACCCTGGGATCATGTCCTGAGCCGAAGGCAGACATTTAACTGACTGAGCCACCTGGGTGCCCTGAGAAGGAGGATAATCTTAATAGGAGCAGAATATAGTACTTTATTCAGCATTTAGAACATTAGACAGATGCGGCTCTAAGGAGCATGTACCCTGGAGTTTGGGTGCCAAACTTTGAATTCTGCCCCAGTTCTTCACTAGCTTTGCAACTCTGGGCAAGTTTCTGAGCCAGTCAGGGCCTCAGTTTCCTCATCCGTAAACTGGACGTCGTGGTAAGTGTACCCTCTAGGTAGGGTTGTGGTGAGCGAGCGGCATAGTCACACTGATATACACGTGTGTGCAGTGGGAGCATTTGTACACACGTTACTTAGAACAGTGCTTGGTATTTAGTAAGTGTTACCTCCTATTTTTCTTCCCCCTTTTTCAGAGACAGAGGGGGTGGGTGGAAGAGGGAGAGAGACACTCTTAAGCAGCCTCCACACCCAACGAGGAGCCCAACGCAGGGCTCAGTCGCTCCACCCTGAGATCACAACCTGAGCTGGAATCAAGAGTCGGGCCCACTGAGCCGCGCCCGCGCCCTTCCTACTGCCATTTTCCGCGAGATGACTAGGGCAGAAACCCAAGTTAATGGCTGTGAGGAAGATGAGGTTGAACAGCTCCCTCCCCCGCACCAGTAAACTCCGCTCAGTCTTCAGGTCAACAGCTCACTGAATAATGTGCTTGTGTGCCACAGCTTGCTTAGCCGTCTGTGCTAGGCAAGTAGCTTTCACTCACGGTGATACTAGGTAGCAGTAAAACAAGGAAAGAATGAACAGGCTTTTGAACATGGAATTCTTTATTTTATGTGCAAGTACTTAAATGGTCTGAGCAAGCAATTACAGAACTTCAAACACCACAGAGCCTATTAATATGAACCGCTGTGCACCTCCGTGTAAGTGACTTCCACTGCATTTTGTTCCCACAGCGCCAGAGCGTAAGAGGTGGGATGCATAGGTATCATTGTCCTCATTTTATGTATCGGAAAACAAATAGCGGCCCAAGAGCCCCGTGTTTTCTGATTCCTGTCTTGGGCTCATTCTAGTGTTCTGTTTTTAAAAATATTTTTAGGGGCACCTGGGTGGCTCCATCGGTTAAGCGTCTGCCTTTGGTTCAGGTCATGATCCCAGGGTCCTGGGATAGAGCCCCAGACAGGCTCCCTGCTCAGTGGGGTGTCTGCTTCTCCCTCTCCCTTCTGTCCCCCCACCTGTGCTTGCTCTTTCTCTCTCTCTCTCAAATAAATAAAATCTTTAAAAAATTTTTTTTAAACTTCATTTTACATGCCTGGTATTTAAAAAAAAAAAAAAAAAAGGCCAGGCTATGCTGAACCCATTGACACCCTAGGGACTCTGTCCAGAGCTTCTTTAAAGCCCCTTTGATAACTTTTCCCAAATTCGAGGATATGATGATTCTTATTTATTTATTTATTTATTTGACAGAGACATAGAGAGTACAAGTAGGCAGAGTGGCAGCCAGCAGAGACAGAGGGAGGAAGCAGGCTCCCCACTGAGCAGGGAGCCCGATGCGGGGCTCAATCCCAGGACCCTGGGATCATGACCTGAGCCAAAGGCAGCTGCTCAACCCACTGAGCCACCCAGGTGCCCCCCTTATGATGATTCTTACATCTTCATTGTTGCCGATGCTGATGGAGGAGCCTAGTGGTACAAAAGGAGAGCTGGGGGTAACAGGAAGTAGAAAACATTTTAACAAAGAGAATGGGCTTATTAGATATTTGCCTGTTGTTCTCTAGCCACTGCTTTGTCTCCTGGTACTGATGTATCCGTCTGCTGCTCCGTTTCTAGCCTCACCAACCACCCTGTTCCAAGCTCCCATGATATCCAGGCTAGAGTGCTGAAGGCCCTCAAATACTTGATCTCCCTGCTACCACTCTGGTACCCTTCTCCTCTGTTCTCCAATTTGTTGCCAGAGTGATCTTTTCAAAATGCATATCAGATCCTCTCACTCCTTCTTGCTTAAATCCCCTCAATAGATTTTCGCTGGTCGCGAGATAAAACTAGAATTCGGTATCACCTGGCTCTACTTCCCATGGCAGACAGAGCGAGCTGTTATAACACCCCTTCCTGTTCCTCCTTGACGTCGACGGTTTGCAGATCCCAGATTCCCTCCCCCCGGGGTGACCACATCACTGAGTTGAGCTAATGGAACGTGGGCAAAGGCGGTCCTGTCCTGCTTTCAGGCCCGGGGCCCTAAGAATCTCTGACAGTTCACGACCCTCCTCGCTGAAGGGGACGATGCCACTTATGTTGACTTTGAAAGCCACATGTCAAAGATAACGGGGAGGAACCAGTATGAATCTCTGAGTGGATTCTCTGGGATTCCCCCTTCACCACCTGTAGCCCGGATTTGTCTTGGGCTGTTATACGAGAGACGTAAACCTTTATCATCTCAAGCGTGATGTGGCTGGGCCCATGTTGCTGTGGACTGGCCTCCCGTAACCAGGATGTCACATTTCTTAACCCGTCTACCCTCAGGGCTGCCCAGGTACCTCTCCACTTCGGCCGACGAGATCCTCTGTTGGTTTGTTTTTGCCATGTGCCCTTCTCCGAGGTGCTTTGCAGACGCTACTAATCCCTCCGGGAACACTTCCTGTACATCTGTAGATCTCAGCTTCTTACTTCTAGCAGTAAGAGCTCCTGTTACTGTGTGTGCCGCTATGTACAACGTCTTACTCGAGCTGCTCACAGGTGTTATTCTATTCATTTCGTCCAATGATCCGGTCAAATAGGCATTACATGAGTGCTATTTTACACATAAAACCCAAAGAATAGGGACCACCGTGCGATAGTGCTGGAGACGGCATCGGACCCCGCTGACCCCCAGACCTGCTCTCTCACCTTCCACACAATTTCTGCATGTTGCAAACGAGGCTGGGTCCATTTGTGAAAGAGAGCTCTTTCATATTTAACAGGACTGCTTTCCCTGAGCTGCTCTGTAACCCTGGGGAATTGATTCAGCACCCACCTGGTAAATCAAGCATTCATTTTTGCATCCAGAGCTGATTTTATAGAAATCTAAATACAGTTTACTAGATTTACATGTTAACACTAAAAGGAAAAATTCCCTGCTTACCTTTTAGTTGGGGCAACCCTCTGGTTTTATGGGCTTGTTTGAGTAAGTAATTATTCTGCTAAGGCCAAGTCCTCCTTTATGAAGTCATAAATGTGTCCTGGACAGCTCAGAATAACTAGCAAGCCCTTTCCTTTGAGCCCAGCCGGCAAACACGGCTTAGCTGGACGTGAGCTGGCTTGCCTGGCCCTGCAGGTTTCTCTCTTTCTCTGGAAACCTCCTACAAAACCATGTGAGGGTGGGGGGGAGAGGAGCAGATAATTGGGATCTTTAAGATGGTTATTATGAAAAATGTTCTGGAACCAATTCAAATACCAATCAGAAACCACATTGTTCAACTAAATCACTTTCAGATGCCACATAAGATACAAAATACAATGATTTCCAGTTTAAAAATATAATGTTCCTTTTAAAAAAACACAGTATTTTATTTTATTATTTAAAAAAAAAAAATACCCCTGCCTTGGCTGGAATTCAGGCCCGTCTCAGATGATGTACAGACGGGCTTTGTGCCGTTCCCTTCGGATCCGGGGCCTACGGACCTCACTGTAATGTATTTAAAAGTTCCTTAAAATGGATGTGACGGCTGTTTTCTTTGTGTATTACAGAAATATACAGAGTTCAGAGGCTCCGTGGCTACACTTCAGGCATGTATGTCATTAAAGGAATGAAAAAAAGATGATGGCCAAATGCTGTATTAAAATCCCATTAGAAACGCTGGGAGGAATTTATGGCTCTAGTCTCTTTTATCTGACAGGCGTCAGTTTGGAGAAACAGTTTTTCTTCTTGCCATTTTTTCCTTCCTTCCTCCCCGCCTTCCTTCCTGTTTTCTTTCTCTCTCTCTCCCTCCTTCCCTCCCTCCCTTCCAGTACCTTCTCTCCCCTTCCCTCCTTCCTCTCCCATCTCCTCCCATCCCGGACTTCCTTCCCCTCCCTTGGTTTGTTGTTGTTGTTTTTTTTTTTTAATCTCTCCCATTTCCTTCCTTGGTTACAGAATATCTGCATGTCATCTTTACCACTAGAAAAGTCAATATTACTGGGTTTCTGTCAATGTTTGCTCTTCCATACTATGTCCTGCATCACACAGCCCTGGGGGACACCATTCACCCTTTTTCCAGATAGACTTTTCTATCTGAGGATGCATTAAATCCACGTTTGTTGATCTGAGCCGTCAGCACTGGGCTAAGGAGCCGGGGTTAACGCACCGTGTGACCTTAGGGATGATTTCTGTTACAGCAGCTCCCTTATGATCCATCAGGCTCCAAGCATGAATTTTAATGGACTTAGAATGACTTCTCCAGCCTGAAGGCCAGAGGTCCCTGGCTTTCAGAGCAGACCTTCCACAGACTGACATGGAACCTGAAGCATTTGTGTGCTCTGTCAAGAGAGGTGTGAATTTTTGTTCCTGTTCAAATCCGCAGGCCATGCTGTCCGTTCTGTGGAACAGGAGGGAAACCCCAAACCGTTATGTCACTGTATGAAGTTACTTATGGATTAACACGGAAAATTCAGTCCACAAAGGGCTGCCACAAGGCTTGACAGCAGGAGCAATGGGAGCCCCGAGGTCTGGTTTTGGTCCCACTTTGCCACTTACAAACCTAGTGGCCAAGGGCAAGTGACTTCCTCTCTCTTGGTTTAGATGGCTTATCTGTGAGACAAACGTTGGCTCTGAAATTCTCTGATTCTGTGAAAGCAAACCTGACAGGGGCCAGAGGGAGAGGCCATTACCGCTGTGAGATGTTATAACCCCAGATACACAAGAGCTTTCCCCCCCCTGAAGACTTCAGGAATGAGAGAAAGACAAATAATTCTGTACTTCAGGGAACTCAGAGGCACTGGGAACAGAGTCCACTTATCTAATGTCACGTTTGTCTCAGTCTGCAAGCCTAAAAGTCACCCCGGGACAAGGACAGTGCCACTCATCTCTGTATCCTCCCCTCTGTGCCCGTTTGTTGAGTGTGGGAATAGAGGTGCAAAAGTCAGGGAACACGCGTGATGAGGCAAGTGGACGAGGAGGAGACGTCCGAAAGATGGGCAGGAAGCAGAGAGCACGCTGGCGGCAGACTGAAGGCGGCAGGACAGCTGAGGAAGAGCGAGGCACCACCAGTGTTGAGTGTCGCAGGGATGGACAGAGGCTGAACACGAGGGATATCGATGGTTGGTCACTTTCACGTAAAGAAGTTAAAGCTCTTCACTTGCCTATGATATCTGCAAAAGAGGACACAGCACTATTAAGGCTGAATACATGTGAAGAAGGGCCTCTTCTGTGAAATGCTACGCAGTAACAGATACATGTATCTTTGATCTTTTAGTTCCCATGGCTTCCAGTCTATACTGTCCGTGTTACTCTTTTTTTTTTTAAAGATTTTATTTATTTACATGAAAAAGAGAGAGAAAGAGAGAGTATTCGCAGGGAGAGGGGCAAAGGGAGAAGCAGACTCCCCACTGAGCAGGGAGCTCCTTACAGGGTTCAATCTCGGACTCTGGGATTATGACCTGAGCCAAAGGCAGATGCTTAACCAACTGAGTTCCCCGGGTGCCCTTGAACATGTTACTT
The DNA here is from genome assembly GCA_004024625.1 of Mellivora capensis. NCBI lineage: Eukaryota > Metazoa > Chordata > Mammalia > Carnivora > Mustelidae > Mellivora > Mellivora capensis. Next base: position 50,332 of record PISX010004945.1, on the reverse strand, counting down.
TTACTAACACAGGGTAGACTGGTTAGTGGAAAGGGACAGAAGGGTCTAGAAGCTGGCAGAGTGTACTTCGAGGATTGATGGACATTCCTCCATGGACTTGCTTCTCCTTATCAAATGAAGGGAAGAATTTGAACGACTGAAGAGTAAAGAATTACTTGCAAAACTAGCAGAAGATTGAGGCAGCAGTAGGTGAGAAATGGAAAGTGTAGACGTTTGATGGTCATTATGTCCCAATGACTGTCTCAGCAGAGCAATTCTGTATCTACAAGAAGGACTAGCTCTGTTCAGTGGGGCTTAATACTAACTTCAGGTACAGACTCAGCTCCAAAACAGAGAAAGTGCTTATAGTCAGGACCAATTAGATCATCCAATATCAGTTTTAAAGAATCACAAGATGCATTCTGAGAAGAAAAATTGGAAATGAGTAGGGAAAATATGAGTCAGAAAGATTATGGATTTCTGTAGGAAAAATTGTACCAAGAAGATTAGATTACTTTTTGGGAGAATAATTTTATATTAGCAAGAGAAGGAAAAGCGGATGTTATTTATTAGAGTTATTATAGAATGTTTGGTTCGGAAATTGCAAAATTGTATTTTTTATTTATTTTGATAGCTAGTTTCAATTGGCATAGATTATGTTCTAAGGGCACCTTGTATAAGAATCAAGAAAGAAAAAAGTCAAGGTGTTGGGAAGCAATATGGTTTACATCTCTTTCCTATAAATATTTTTATTGCTTCTCTGGAAGAAAAAGAAAATAGAGCATTAATGAAATTGGCACTCAAATCCTTAGTTTGAAAGTGTTAGTAGGCAGTAAAAAAAATGGCAGAATTAAGAGAAATTATTTCTTTCCCTTCTCTGGGTCCACGAAAGTTCAGAGGAGGAAATTTATTCATTCAAACATTTATTTCTCCATGATCACATTGACCCCACAGTAAATACAGAAGGACATGGATAAAAATAGCTATTTTTAATTATTTAAGTTGTCTGACTTTTAATTTTCTTATATGTAAACTGAAGATTAAAATAGCTAATTCTGAGGGTTATTGTGAGCATGGAATATGATGATTTATTTAAACAGCACAACACCCAACATATGGTAATGATATTAATAACAAATATTATCAAGGCCATGCTTTGTACTAGGTGCTCCTTTTTTTGTACACATTAATGGATTTGATAGTCACAAGTGCCTTATGGTGGATGTAGACATCAATCCCATTCGATGGATGGAAAGACTGTAGTTTCAAGGGTGTGAGTAATTCACCCAAGCTTGTAAGTAGTGGAGCTGGGACTCAAACCCAGACAGTCTGACTCCATTGTCCCTACCTGACAAGCTATTCTGACTATTCCCACAACCCCTAGGCTCAAGCTGAAATTACAGAAATAAGAATTTAAATTTAGACTTGAAGTTCTTAACTAGAGTAATTATTAAAAAAAGGAATGAAAAGTTTTAAAGCATAAAAATCCTTGGAGAATTTTGTCAAGGATCTGTCAGCTGAGGTCCTACTGTCCCTTGCAGACTTAGGTCAACTTGGTTTAAGATTTCCATCTGGTGCCTAGGCAGGTTTAGAACCATCTCTGCAGCTTCTGTGAATTCCTAATGGCTTCCTTCTTCTTGGTTTTCTCTGCCTTGCTTTGTAGTCATCCTGTGTCATCCAAATACAAAACCTGCTTTCCCCAAATATGTCATATTCTAGTGCTTTTACTGAAGATCTGAGAAGTTATGGGAGAAGTCACATCACATACAACATCATTAACTTCCCGGACTCTGCCTCCAGCCCCCTCAGTTTACACAATAGCAGGCACGCTCGGCAAGCATGCCATGTCCATTTAGTAAATGGTGGAGCCAAGATTCGGGGCAAGATTCTGAGCCAGCCTGTGCAAGTGGGGAAAGAAATGTCTTCATCCACTCAGTTATTCTTCTTAGCCCTGCATTTTCTCTCCACTAATAAAGGAAAACTAGGAAATGAATCTTCCAAGCTAATGTAAAGTAATCCTCCAAGTAAACTTCTCTTAAAATTGCAAAAGACAAAAACTAGAAACAATAAGATCATACTAAAAGTTAGAAGTGTTTCTAAAACATTGATTTGTGTTGATGATTGCAAAAGGATTCTTAGCTTTCTGACTCCTGGCTGGGTTGGACCAACAGAAACCCTGGTAGGAGACTGAAAAGAGGGTCCCTCTCTCCTGGGTCTTTGGTCCTGGCTCTGTTGCTAAATCAAAGGCCACTGCTCTTCTTGAGATAGCTTCTATACACAACTTTCTCCTTCCTGTTCGAGTATCTGGGTCCTTCCTTTACATTTTGAGCACTAGAGGTAGAAACAGTCCTGTCCTTATTACATTCCACGCGCAGTTCTTCTACACCTCATCTGTTCTATGTGTTACGGGTTGAATTAGATCCTCCTAAAAGACAACGCAGTCCTGATTTTCAGTGCCTATAACCATGGCCTTATTTGAAAACATGATCTTCATAGATGATCAAGTTACCATAAAAGTTCCAAGGGTGGGCCCTAATCCAATATAACTGTGTTTTTAGAAAAAAAAAAAAAAGGAGGAACTTGGACATAGAGACATATGCACAAGGAGAATGCCATTTAAAGTGAAGGTGGAGATCAGGGGTGAGGCATCTACAGGTCAAGGGATGTCAAAGATTGCCAGAAGCCATCAGAAGCTAGGAGAGAAGGCAGGAACAGATTCTCCTCCACAGGCCTCAAGAGGAACAATCCTGAGGACATCTTGATCTTAGACTTTCGGCCTCCCAAACTGTGAAGCAATTAATTTCTTCTGTTTAAGCCACTTATTCTGTTGTACAGCAGTGCTAGGAAATTAATATGCCATGTAAATGGTCCCTTACTTAACATTCCTAGAGTTTTCTTGGCTTGAGTATGTCAACTGGTACCCACTGAGAATCTGACTGGTCTAAATGCTGCTATAAAAGGAAATAAGTTATTGAGATAATGTCCAGCTAACAGAAGAATTTGACAAGGTACAACCAGTTAAGATTGAGTTGTGAACTTTGTTTGAAAATCTTTCAGGTAAGATAGCACAAGGTGTCAGATTGGAAGCCAGCATTTTTGTGAGTGTTGTACAGCAAAGATAATTTCTGTGTTCCTTTTCAGCTGTAATAATTAGGTTCCATCTCCAAATTTTTAGTGGGAGTGAAAAATCTGTGACATGCTCAGAAGAAAAATAAAACAGGGTAAGGAGACAAAGGATAATGGCGTGGGGGTTCTCAGAGAAGGTGACTTTGGTACAGGTGTTTAAGCACAGTAAAGGAGGGAGCCGCGTGGAATCTGGCTGAAAGTGTCCCAGGCAGAGGGGACACTTGATTCAGAGGGTTTGAGACTGGACTGTTCAAGGTGTTTTTCAAAAACAGAGAAAAAGCCAGCATGGCTGGAACTGATTGAGGCAGGAACAGGTAAAAGATGACATCAGAAGATTAACCTTCGTTTCCTTTTCTAACCAATTAGGACATTTTTACTTTCTCTACTGGATTGTTGTGAGCACTTAAAGTTTGAGATGAGTGTTTGCAAAGTGACTAATCAGATATTTCTCACTCACAAGTATTGAAGGTACCAATGTGGGCCAAGAACCCCAAACTATTTCCACATTTTCTTTGGACTCCCCTTCCAAAGTGCAATAGTGCTAGACTAGAAAAAATACATATTATTCAGAAAGACTAAGAAATATATATATTTTAGTTGTAATCTGGTTTCTAATCAAGTGAATTTCCTTGGCTCTGTTAGACATGATTTCTTTCTTTTTTTTTTTTTTTTAGCCCCAAATTACATTCCAGCCTCTCTTGTTTATTCCATTATGATTTGTGTGGCCATGCATGCTTTCCCTAAGCTTCCATTATTTCTCTGGATCCATGTTCTGGTTTGGGCAGTCCTAACCACTGTAACATAAAGAACACTTAGATTTTTAAGGAAGTTTTTCACTTATAAAAAGTAATAAAAGTATTAATTTCCTTTTCAGATTATTTAAATGGATCATAAAACAGCCTCATTGAACTGAGCTTACCTTTCCTTGTGTCCTGAATAACCAAGAGAGGGTGTATGGTCTGGGCACTAAAGCATTTATGCACACTGGTGGTCTGAAAGCTTTAATGTCTCTTCCTGGAGTGATTAATTTAAAGCAGGGCAAGACTGGCCCAACATTATTATTTCATTTTAAGTGCATCTGGAAATCCAGAGAGTGAGCCCTTGTTTAACTCTGTTGAAGAAAAAGAAATGTATGTAATAATTCTTCCCTATTCTTAGAGCAATTACTCCCCATATATAGAAGGCAAGACTGGCGATGTCACTTGGAACAGAGACAAAAGTGGCAGAACCATTTATGTCTATTGATGAGGTATAGATTCAGGAGCAGAGCAAATGGGGTTCAGTGAAGCCTGAAGAGTCTACAGTTTAGAGACATAAGCAGAAACAGAAGAATTTAGAAAGAGAAAAGAGACTCCCCAAAATAATGAAAAAATTTGACCAATGCTATGTCACAAAATCCAGAAAAATAACACAATATTTTTATCAGTTGACCACCTGACATATCACTATTTTCTCTTCCTATATTTTTGACTGCATAGTTTTTGATTGACTTTTCACATTAAAATGATTTTGTCATATTTTCTATGGAGAGAACAGAAAGGTATCATGGTCCACCCTTTAGCACAGTTGATTGAAATTTGTTTTTTATGACTTCTGGGTTAGATGAATACAACTGTGGCTTCATATGCAGACACTCTCAGTATTTTTTAATTTATTTTATTTTTAAATTAACATATAATATAATGTATTATTTGCCCCAGGGGTACAGGTCTGTGAATCGTCAGGCTTACACACTTCACAGCACTCACCACAGCACATGCCCTCCCCAATGTCCATCACCCAGCCACCTTCTCCCTACCCTTCCCACCCCCCAGCAACCCTCAGTTTGTTTCCTGAGATTAAGAGTCTCTTATAGTTTCCCTCCCTAGCCCATCTTGTTTCATTTTTCCCTTTCCTACCCCCCATGGCCCCCCACTCTGCCTCTCAGCTTCCTCATATCAGGGAGATCATATGATAATTGTCTTTCTCTGATTGATTTATTTCGCTCAGCATAATACCCTCTAGTTCCATCCACGTCATCGCAAATGGCAAGATTTCATTTCTTTTGATGGCTGCATAGTATTCCATTGTGTATATGAACCACATCTTCTTTATCCATTCATCTGTGGATGGACATCTAGGTTCTTTCCATAGTTTGACCATTGTGGACATTGCTGCTGTAGACATTCGGGTGCACGTGCCCCTTTGGATCACTACATTTGTATCTTTAGGGTAAATACCCAGTCCACACTCAGTCTTTTTATCACGGCTTCCAGTTTACCTTCTATATACATAGGAATTGTGGTAATTCCAGTATTCTCTTTTTCACAATTCCCACCAAAGTGGAAATGATAGCGCACAATGTGTCATAACTGTACAGGCTGCATTATATTCCTGTCAGGGAAGAAGGTCTGTCTTGAGGGGGCATCTATGAAGAACAAATCACTGATGTGAAACTGAAAATTTACTCCCCTTATGACAGGAAAACTATTCTTCAGGTTTGGCTTCTGACTTCGTAGGTTTTTCACTTCCTTCTCTGCCACTTCCCATGCACTCCCAACACTGCCACCCCAGGACACGTTTCCTTTCCAGTATGTCCCCTGGCCCAGAGCCTTTGGGTCATGACAGTAGGCAGAAAGCACAGGTGGTCACGGGAGTTGGTTCGGATGGCACTTCTACACCAGCATAACGAGCATTTGTAATTATGGAAGGTATGGACAGGAAAGTGAGAACATAAAGAGACAGTGGTCTCTTTGATTGAGGCTAAAATATCTGACTTTTGAAAATTTGCAAAAACCTGTGTGGCTTCTCAGGGCCTTTGATAGGGTCCATGTAGCTTAAGAGCCACTTAGAAGGGGCGCCTGGGTGGCTCAGTGGGTTAAAGCCTCTGCCTTTAGCCCATCTGTTTTTAAAGGCATACAAATATCTCTTTAATAATTAGACATTTTTATCATTCTCTTTTCTCCTTAAAGTTGTATTTTCATGCTACTTCCTCCTCAGAATTTTATACCAATGTAACATTCTTATATCCAAGTATCTTTTATTGATTACCCTTTCTTTTTAAAAAGATTTTATTTATTTGTTTGTTTGTTGAGAGAGCGAGAGAGAGTGGGCACCAGTCAGGACAGGGACAGATGGAGAGGGAGAAGCAGGCTCCCCACTGAACAGGGAGCCTGATGCAGGGGCTCGATCCCAGGATCCTGGGATCATGATCTGAGCTGAAGGCAGATGCTTAACCCACTGAGCCATTCAGGCGTCCCTTTCATATACCTATGCAACAAAAATATTACAAAATTTCTATTCCTTTTTTTTTTCATAATCCCCAGAGTCAAAACTTTCATGTCTAAATTTAAATTCCTTTTGCTACAATCTTAGCTCAGTAAAAGAGAAGATAAAATTTCTGTAACCCTACAGTTTTACAAGCCAAAATTTTCTTCTATATAATCACTAGTTATTTTTCACATGCAAATAATCAAAACCAATATACAAAATTATCACTTTATAATTAGTAAGTTAAAAATTATCACTTTTATAATTAGTAAGTGTTAAAATTGTTTTGGGAAAAATGAAAATTGCATTTCTTAGTGTGATAGGTAGTGGAGATTTATGGTGTTTTGGTCAAATGAGTTGACACAAATATTTAAAATTGTTTCTTTGTTTGACACTCCAGAGATTATTATACCTGAGAACAAAGCATAGCACCAACAGGGATGGGGGACAGCTGTACCTTTCTTTTACCAAGTGGGGGAAAGGCTATGGACAAGGGGAAGTGGGGAAAAAAGACCTACAAAGATCTCATTGAAGACACCTATGTAGGCAGATTGCTTTTAGGAAGAGTAGATATGGAAGTTGAGTATCTGGAAATGGGTTTCCTTAAAACCGTGTTTGTAAAGAGTGAGTATACCTATTTGAACAAGCTGACTGATATAGTTCTTAAAGTAGTCCCTGCACCTTCTCCCCCAAGAATGGTAACAGCTGGTGCTGTAGGAGGTCCCAGAACAATTAGAGACCCTCTTTGAGACCACTGGAGTGGGGAGGAACACAGTGGGAGAGCTTGTTTTTAGATGAGTTTTAATCTTTAGAAATTCTGGGTTAATTACATTTTGATTACAATAAAAACTTCATTTGATTTCGGACGCCATATATTATCTGTTTTTTGAAAAGTAAATGCTTTTAAATTGGTCTATTTAAATTTGATGAGATAACTGACTTTTCACAGTATTTTTTTGCATCATTTCCTATCCACTTATAAAGCCTTATTTAGATATTGCTCCTAATTGCATGTTCTTTATATTCTCACTTCCCTTGTCATTGCTCTAAAATGTTTCACGTGTGACTTTACAAATGTGAGATCCTTATGTGAGCCCCTTTTGTAAAAGATTATCTGTTGATTTCCATATGCAACATGCCATTTTTAAAGAAAAATATAAATAATAAAATCACAAATAATAACTATAAATATGTAAGTGTTAGTGATTGTAATAACTAATAAAATAATATGCATTTTATTTATTAAATATAAAGGCAATAAGAAATAAGTCAGTTTAATATACCTTATCATTGTATATAAAAGTGGCAAGATAAGCTTATTAACTGATACAAAAAACACACAGAATAGCATGCATAATTTTAAGTCTTTTAATGTTACATCAAGAGGAAGTCAACACCAAAGTAAATTATAATTGTATAACAGTTAAATTGATAATTTATTATGTGTTATTTATTCAATTTATTTTCATTATATTTATTCCAATTTAGCGAATTAATCCTGCTCTTGAAACAAAGGAATCAGACTTTTAACTCTACACTCAAGAAAAGTGAGAACTAGCGAGGTCTTACCATGAAACAACTCTTTGTTTTCAGTTATTTGGCATGCCATGTTACATAGTTTTTAAAAAAATTTAATTTAACTTAAATTTTATTTATATATTTATTTTTATAGATATTTTATATATTATTTATATGTAAATAATATATATTTATTTACATATTTATTTATATATATTTTGTTTATATTATTTACTTATTTTTTATTAACATATAATGTACTATTTGTTTCAGGGGTATGGGTCTGTGAATCATCAGTCTTACACACTTCACAGCACTCACCATAGCACATACCCTCCTAAATGTCCATCACCCAGCCACCCCATCCCTTAGCCCCCTCCCCTCCAGCAGTCGTCAGTTTGTTTCCTGAGATGAAGAGTCTCTTATGGCTTGTCTCCCTCTCTGGTTTTGTCTTGTCTCATTTTTCCCTCCCTTCCCCTATGATCCTATGTCTTGCTTCTCAAAAATCCTCATATCAGTGAGATCATAGGATAACTGTCTTTTTCTGATTGATTTATTTTGCTCAGCATAATACCCTCTAGTTCCATCCACGTTGTTGCAAATGGAAAGATTTCATGTTTTTGATGGCTGCGTAATATTCCATGACATGTTACATAGCTTTAACCCAAGTGTTACCTCTTCCTTGCAGCCCTGTAGCAAAAGTTCAGAAACATTGGGGAAATAACTTGTCCCTGGAGCACTTGGCCACCAGTACTTCAGTGCAGGTGTGGTGTGTGGGTCCTACCTGGGTTTTAGTTGAACGGGGAAACATCTGCCATCGTTAGGTCAAGCAGCAGACCTGCCTAAGCAAACAGGGGATGTCAGAGTCCAGCCCAAGGCCCAGAAGTATTGTGGAGGGAGGAAACAAAGGAGAGGAGAGGGGAGTACAGAAAAAAGGGTAGTAGTAAGGGTGGGGGAAGATGGTGAGAGAAAGAAACAAGTGAGCCAAGCCCAGTGCTAGGAAAGGACAAGGCGGTGCCACTCCCTGAGTCTCCGTCCCCATGCTAGTACCATCATTACCTAGGCCTGGTGAGCGAGCTTTCCAAAACACAGAGAAGCTTTGTGGGTCTGGCTCCCAGATCTTATGCAACCACTTGTTTTGGGAACAGCCTGGAAATTTCACAAGAAAGCTGAGTTCTCAAGAGATTGACAGTTTGACCAAAGGATCAAAGGTTTGGTACAGTGGGGCTAATTTTCAGAAAGCCTTCCCAATTGTGAAGATTTTCCTTCTTGTTATGGCAGTTAAGACATGTGAAAATAGTAATTCGAGGCACTTAGCAGAAGCTGTCTTCTTTATTCACAATGTTTTATGAATGTCAGTCCTCTCCGAACTCCTGAAAACAAAATAGGCAGCCAGGATGATTACCCCCGGACGACTGATAAAAGGAGAGGGAAGCACAGAAATATGCAGTGGTTTGTTTGGCTTACCAGAAATGGAAAGTCACGTGGTTGGGTTGCAAGTGTTATCGCCTTCAGATCGGCAAAGTACATAAGCAGCACTGCTGGGGGGTCGAGGGAGGAAGGGGGGCTGCATGATTAAGAGTGAGATGAGTGATAGTCAGACGGGTGGGAATGAAATCCCAAGTTATTTGAGATTCTAAGAGCTCCAGTAAGCCATGTAACAGGGCTCGGGAAGTCTGTGATGAACAGAAGCTCATATAGTCTGTTGCTGTTGAAAATGCATACGAGGGGCGCCTGGGTGGCTAGGATGGTTGAGTGTCTGCCTTCCGCCCAGGTCATGATCCTGGGGTCCTGAGATTGAGCCCCGCATCGGGCTTCCCTGCTTGGCAGGAAGCCTGCTTCTCCCTCTCCCTCTCCTGATGCTTGTGTTCCCTCTCTCACTCTCTCTCTCTCTCTTTGTCATATAAATAAATAAAATCTTAAAAAAAAATGCATACGAAAGGGGCGTCCGAACAGCTCAGTGGGTTGGGCCTCTGCCTTCGGCTCAGGTCATGATCCCAGGGTCCTGGGATAGAGCCCCGCATTGGGCTCTCTGCTCGGCAGGGAGCCTGCCTCCTCCTCTCTCTCTCTGCCTGCCTCTCTGCCTGCTTGTGATCTCTGCCTGTCAAATAAATAAATAAAATCTTTAAAAAAATGCATATGAAAACTAATAGCAGCTCTCTGAGCCTTTTGTTTGTTGAATTAACAGGAGATGATGTAGATAAACCAAGTACTGATCAGCAATCCCTAATAACCAGGAGATGTCTGCTATTTACTTGGAAGGTAAAGAATGGAATAAAAAAACCCATTTCCCCCAACATTTTATAAGTCAGTTTGGCTGCTGAGCCTAACTCAGAATAGGGGACCTATAGAAACTCTGCAGTTTCAACAAGGCTTTCTGGTCCATCGTTCCTGCAGTTTGGGTCAGGCTTCACCACCATACCTGGGGCGTGTCAGTCCAGGAAGTCAAGGAATTGGTGTGTGTTTTTATTATGCTTAAACCTACCTGGATTTAAAAGGCATTAAATGTCTTGTGATTTCTTTTCTTTCCTTTGGTTGTACAAGAACACATGAGCTGGATCCTGTGACTGCAAACGTTCACTCTCGGCGCCGATCACCTGGACATCTGTTTTCAACCCTCTGAAGATTCCCAAAGGTAGGCCTTCCCCTTGAAAGTCTTCAGAGCAGAATCTTTCAGCCTGTAAAGATCCGTGAGCGCAGGATTTCCTGCTTGGAGTACTTCTGGCCCCAGCCACCCGGTTTACTTTTACCCATTATTCGATTCTCCATATAACAGCCGCCCCCAGTTTCCTCTCGGGACTTGTAGATTACATCATTTCCACCCAAATTGATGAAAGTGAAAAGTATAACTTACTTACAAAGAGCTCATTCTGGTGCCATCTATCTCCCTCCCCTCATGATTGAGGAAGCTCAGTCTTGCTGCACAGAGCACACCCTGAGTCACTACTGAAGGGCTTTGATACCGAAAGAGCAGAACGGGGCAGGCCAGGTCAGAGTCATCTAAATTTCTCTCGAAGGAACACTAGCACTAATATCAGTTACTACTGCAGCTAAATTAAGATGGTTTTTCCAGAAGGAGTTAGCATTCAGCCACAGTAAATTTACAATGGAGACTTCCAAAAGCGACATGTGTTGCTCCTCACTTACTGCACTCATAATTTCAATCAGGAACACACTGATTAACCCCAGAACACAGATTCTGGGGGAATCTTACTTCCATTATCCTAATTTCATGAACTCAGAGAAAAAGGGAGAAGCTTATAATTTATTATGGCAAATTATGCAAAGCGAAACCTCTGACAGCCTGTATCTATAAAAAGATATGAGACTGACCATTATTTATTTTTTTTCTGGAAGGGTGGGGGAGTTCTGAATTCAGAGGCTGCAGGAACTGACTGCTTCTGGACTGCCTTGTAGATACAGTCCATCCAAGTAGGAGAAAATGCTAAATAGCATTTAAAATAGCAGTTGAAATTTGTCAGCATGTTAAGACATTTATTTTAAAAGCATCTGAGAAGAAAATGTAGCCACAATTCCTCAGAGGTCATACATAAGAAGGTGAGAAAATGTAATGGTGTTGCAAAGCCATGTAAAATTGAATGAATGAGCAAATTCCCTCACAGGTAAGTTCTGTCACAGTGTCCATCCATCTTGAACAACCCATCTTTCCCCTGTCGCTAGAAGCTCTGCTCTGGTCGAGTCACCTCACTGAAATCTTCACTTTCTCTGCGGGACCCTTTCAAGCTGCTTTCTAATAGCTACCATGGTGGTTTACAAAAATGAAGTCGTGTTACCCTGTTTATTTAAAAAGTCAAAATTCCCATTGCATGTTGAAAAAAAATGCAGATTCTCTCAAATCTAATTTCTTTTCATGTCCTTCTCCAATCATTATTCTCCACCTGTCTGTACCATAAAACGTCCCTGCCTCGGGGCCTTGGCATATCACAGGCCCACTGCCTGGAGTTCTCTTTCCCCCAGTGTTGACCAGACTATCTCCTTCTAGCCATGAGGGTGCAGTTCTAGCCGTCACATCAGAAGTAGCCCGCAGATATATTTACTATCCCGTTTATCTTGTTCCATATTCTTCATAATGCTCCCACTCTGTGGGATTATCTTTGTTTACGTAGTTAATGCCTTTCTTCCCTACCGAGTGGTGTCTCAAAGATCAGGAACCTGTTTTCTCTGTTCCCTGTTGTATTTCCAACATTTTGACATGTGGAAAGACAATGTGCAACCTCCTCAGTGAAGACTCCAGATGACTTGGTAGTGGGGAGGCTTGTGATGAAAAGAGCATGAGGTCAAGGATGTATGTACGTTGTAGCCAGATGGCATCAGGAATGGCCAAGGAACAGGTGGTAAAATTATGGGCAGCATGACCCTGTAGAACGAAAATGAACTTGGGATCAGACCTGAGCTCAAATTCCAGCCTGGCACTTACTAGTTGTTTGACTTGGGTGAGGTATTTCCAACTTCAGTGAGGCTCATTTTCCCTATTTATGAGGAATAGGGTACAACCAGCACTTGCAAAGAACTATCCTACAGTGTTGTGAAAACTAAATGACATAATGTGGGTGAAGTGGCTACATCTGTGCCTTCTGTATATACAGGCTCTCAGTGAGTGCTAAGTTACTGTGAAGGACCTATTAGTTACCTACCAGATAGCCCTATTTTCTTTTTCCTTGAGAACACAGCCCTAATTTCCTTTTTTTTTTTTTAAGATTTATTTATTTATTTTAGAGTGAGAGAGAAAGAGAGAGAGCAAGTACGGGGTGGAGGGAGAGGCAGAGGGAGAGAGAGAATCTCAAGCAGACTCCATGCTAGCCCAATGAGGGGCTTGATCCCAGGACCCTGAGATCATGACCTGAGCTGAAACCAAGAGTTGGACGCTTCACCGAAAGAGCCACTAGGTGCCCCCAGCCTTAATTTTCTTTTGATAGTTGGAGCAGTTCTCCTTTTATTTCAAAGCTGTATAATTGTCTTATAGAACTGTCAATACCGATTTTACATATAAATGTCAGTAACTTTGCCTTTTACAGTCTTCCTCAGACAACTTGTGTATCTTTGAAATCAAAGCCAGTATTCTTATCCTTCTTATTTTTCTGATCAATTTTTCCAAAATTTAAATTTCCTCTGGACAGAGGCCTAATTTTATTGAGGGTGGTAATGCCTAGGCCCAGGTGCTGAATCGTGTTAGATCTAAGATTATCCTAACTGGTCTTTCTCATTTTCCCAGACTCCTTTGCACTTACAGGTGGTCATGTGACCCCGTAGTGGATGACGAGAGTGCGGGGAGGTTGGCCGTATGTGTGTGGCGCGTGTGTGTTTGGGTGCGTGTGGAGGGCGGAAGAGAGTTTCTGGGGGACGTTTTCTGCCTTCTGATACCAGGACAGACATGGTGGTGTTGTGTATAAACCCTTCTTTCTGCCTCGAGTGTTGAAGGGATGGTCTGGGATGCGGGAGCCATCCTACAGCCTTGAGAGAAAGCTTTGCCGTTTTTGAGCCACAGAACCAAAGCCAGAAGTCACTTAGCTCCATTTTGTTAAATGAAAACAACAATCCCATGTTCGCCTGAGCTACTGTTAGGTCACCTGCTGTTGAAATCCTGACTGATTCGGGGTGTGCGTGTGCCTGTGTGCGCGCATGTGTGTGTGTGTGTGTGTGCGCGCACGCCAGGCAAGTAGAACACCTGAAGGTCATGGTGAGACGATATATGTTACTTGTACCCAAGTTCACTGGTTCAGTGTTATCTGGATGTTTGTGAAGTGAAAGTAGGGACCGGTTGTCGATTTCCTTAAAGTTACACTTTAAAAATGGGAGAGGTTAAGAATCTGGATTTTGAATTTCATTAATTAAATCTGATGCTCAGAGGAGCAGTCCTTCCAAGACACTGGCTATATTTTATTGTGGAAAACAATAGCTTGTGTATTTATTAAAAGCCAAGTTTGAGAAGAAATCTGTTTTTCATTTTCAATGTTAACCTCCTTTTATTTCCTTTTATAAAAACAAAATATATTCTGGGGCGCCTGGGTGGCTCAGTGGGTTAAAGCCTCTGCCTTCGGCTCAGGTCATGATCCCAGGGTCCTGGGATCGAGCCCCACATCGGGCTCTCTGCTCAGCAGGGAACCTGTTTCCTCCTCTCTCTCTGCCTCTGCCTGCCTCTCTGCCTACTTGTGATCTCTGTCTGTCCAATAAATAAATAAAATCTTTAAAAAAAAAAGAAAAAAAAAACAAAATATATTCTGTTTATATTTTTGGATATTTGAGTAAAGAACAAACACTATTCACAAAAAGCTGCATTTTACAAACCCTATTTTAGATTTTAAATATTTAAAATGTTTGTAAGAAAAATGGCTTAAGATAAAACTGGCAAAAATTAAAAATGTTCCATTATACAATGTGCTGTATCAAATAGACCATGCTATGTTGTTGTAGGCTAGAATTTTAAAATATCACTATTATAGTTTTAGGTACTGTAATTAACTAACTGTAAATTTGCATAATAACGAGGAACATTTATGCAGTGCTACTATGTGCCAGGTATTGTCTGGGATCTTTACAGTAACTCGTTTAGTCTTCTCATAACTCTGTGAATTTGGTACCACGGTCATCCCCAGACATGGACTAATTTGCTCCAGTGAAGCAAATTTGAATCACAATCTGGCTCTAGATTACGCACTCTTACCCACTACACCTGGTGCCTTCCAAGTACTATTAATACATATATTTCATATGAGGATAGTTAGATTACTTGTTAACCTGGGCTGAGCCATGTTTCTTGACACATTTCCTCTTCGGCTCTTCATCTGAGTATGTATTCAAGCGAGTATGTCTCGCTTATTAGCCCACACACTTGGGGATCCATGATTCGCCCCCCTCCGTTCCTCTGCTATCCCAGTAAGCTACCAGATTAGGAGGTGGGTCACTGCTGCCATTGCACATTCAACCAGTTAGAACAAAACACCCTCCAAAGAGAAGCCAAAGCCAAATTCTCAGCCACCATAAGAAGAAAGGATCAGTTGCTGTTTGGGAGCACATTGGAAAGAATTGCACTAGCAATATTCAGCTTGTCAAACTCTAGCTCGAATTCTGCCGTTTCTACCCATTTCTGGGGTGTACATACCTTCCTCCATCTTCTGGGAGGACCACACAGGTGTTGTCCTTCTATCTGTCATTGAGACTCAGGAAATGTGGACACAGATGAGGACTACTGACCTGGATTTTATGGCTGGAACAGAAGTTCCAGAAAGAGGAGAAAAAATTGCCCCTGCAGTCGTCTGCATGTGGTTAGGCCAACTATGGGTGGGGAAAGGGGTATGGGAAAAGCAAGAAGCAGAAGTATTTAATGGAAGAGGGCAGAGCCTATGAGCATAAAATGTGCAAGAGGAACAGGAGACTGGAGAAGAATGAGAAAGTCGGGGGTCCACATCTGGGTGATGGAAAGAGTCTTTAAAGAATGTGAGGGAAGAAGAAGTGTGTTCTCCCAGGCTCTCACTTGCAGAAGCTGGAGATTCAAAGGAAGCTGCCCAGGATGGCCTCTCTGCTTGGATGCTCTTGAGACATCAAGGAAATAAACAATTAAGCCTAGCTCTGGCCACATCCTTTTTCTCCTGGCATTTGCATCCTCTCTGCATTCTCCAAACTTTTGCTATTACTGCTTATGTTAATCACTCATGTTCTCTTTGCTGGCCATCCCTGCATCTGCTGCTCTCACCCCCATGAAGGGCTGCTGGGGGCTCCCCATTCAGCTACCCTCCTGGACCAGCCCATGCTGCTCAAAGCTGCTTTTCCGCTTATGGGGAAACCGCAGGAAAGTTCCTAAAATGGCTGTCTCGGCTTGCTCCCCACAGTCATGTTCTTTTTCTCTCCCTCTCACTTTCAGGTTTTCCTTTTGGTTCTGTGTATGCAACTTAGCTAATGGGAAGAACAGATGACTAGAGCTAGCTTTGGGGCAGAGTTCTAGGGGAGTTTCTGTGGAACGGCTGCAGCCCCACACTGCAGACGGACAGTTGCCCTCCTCGGCTATCAGTCATCGGCATCCCCGGGTGAGCTCCTGCCCACCACTCCTCTTAAATCTGGTCCCACCGAAGTTTCTAGTCACCTCCCAGTTCATGCCTCAAATGCAGAGCATTCAGGCCTTTTGTTGATGGAAGACTTTTGAATCACATCTTTTTTCCTTTCGTCCCCAAATCTTGGTCCCACGTATTCCTCTCTGATTTTTCCTTCTCATCCCCCCTTCCCCACTGGTTCCCCTTCTTCTGCCTCATCCTTACATTGTGTCACCCTTGAGCTTCTGGTTCTGCCACCCTCCACTTTTCCCTTACCTTCTTCCCTATACGGGTTGAACTGGGTCCCCTCCAGAAAGATGTCTTAAAATCTTGACCCCCAGTAGCACAGAATGTGGCCTTATTTGGAAGTAGCATCACCGCAGATGTAATTAGCTAAGTTAACATAAGGTTGTAGGGAGGTAAGTTTGGCTCTGGGTCCAGTATGACTGGTGTTTGCACAAGAGAAGGAAATTTACTTATTTATTTAAAGACTTTATTTATTTATTTGAGAGATAGAGAGAAAGCACGAGTAGGGGGAAGGATAGAGTGAGAAGCAGACTCCCTGACGAGCAGGGTGCCTGGTATAGGATTCAGTCCCGGAACCCCGGGATCATGACCAGAACCGAAGGCAGATGCTTAACGGACTGAGCCAGGAGGTGCCCCAGGAAAAGGAAATTTAGACACAGCATATTCAGAGGGAAGGCGGCCACAGGAAGACAGAGGCAGGGACAGAGTGATGCCGCCACTAGCCAAGGAACACCTGGAACCACCGGAAACTGGAAAAGTCAAGGAAGGCTCTGCTCTAAGGAGCCGCCGGCTTTGATTTCAGACCTCCAGCGTCCAGGACCCTGACAGTGCATTCTTGTTTTCAGCCCAGTGTGTGGCTCCTGCAGCCCCGGGACACTAACAGCCCTCCCCTCCCCTGTCCACCCTGCCTCTTCTCTCCGCTTCCCTTCTCTCTTTTCCTCCCTTTCCCTGGATAGCCGTAGGAGCGGCTTGCATGACTTCCATTGCCACATATACCCTGACAAATCCTGCACTCCCAAACCGAGTCCATCATGTCCCACTTTTCTTCTTCTTCTGGGCATCCTGCAGGCATTTGAAACTCAACACGTTCAAAACAGGACTCAGACGTGCTCTTCTATGTTTTTGCGGCAGATTGTATTTTCCTAGGATGACTGCCGCAGTGTATCTCATCGTGACCCTGTGCTGTGACACGGTAAGTCCTCCCGTCCAGAGCTGAGGGTCTCTGTTCCCTCCCTGAACCGGGTGGACCTTTGTGACTACCTGGACCACTGAAGGGACTGGGGGCAGAGGAGACCTTATGCAATCTCAGGCCCAGCGATTGCCCAGCATCCCTCCTTCCTGGAATGGCTGACTAGGTTTTGCTGTCCAATAGACTCTTGCTCGGCCTTCAAGACGGAGATGGTGCTGCTTTGAAGAACTGTCTTGAAGCATCCCCTTGTCTCTTTGTAGAGTTACTCTTTTCCTCTCTGCTAAAAAAACCTTGCAATGCTTCTCTTCATTAGAATGATTTTTTTCTAGCGGTCTCTCCCCTTAAACTAAGGACTGTCTAGCACTAGGGCTCTGCTAGATTCAGCACCCGGCACTCAGGATTCCAAGAACAGCAGGTCTACTGCGGTCACACCATTTCTTCAGTCATCCGTCTGTCCCCTCATTTACTTATTCCTCCGTCAAATACTGCTTTCCGGTGGCACTCTGTTCGTGAGGAAAGACTGAGAATGTGACCTTTCTAATTTGACTTAGTGAGTCGGAAAACCAAAGCCATCGTCATTTGCCTGGAGAGCTCATAGGATACCTTGGGAACAACTTCAGTAATAAAAGTAAAACATGTGTTTATGAAGCCAAACACTGTAATAGCCACTTTACATATGTCACTACACTCAACCCTCACAAGAATATTGCAAGGTAGATTTTATTGTTGCGTAAACTGATACTCAGATATTGAATAACTTACCCAAGATTACAGTTAATAAACGACATTGCCAGATTTGGATCTAAGTCTGTTTGGCTCTAACGTTCATTTTCTTCCCATAATAGGTCATATTTTCTTCTTCATTTAACGTCAGTGCTCACTCCTTAGTGATTACTGCTTTGTTACCATTTCCAGACCACCCAGCTATCCATCCACTGAAAGAGCCAGTGGGGGTGGGACCCTGCCAGCTCTGCCAGCCTTCCCACCTGGCTTTCCAGATTCCCGTGCCCCCCTCCCCACACTGTCTAGTGAGCTGTGCTTTATTTCTCTTCCCTTCTTGGTTATTCTGAGCAATTCAGAAGGTGAGTTTTCATGAGGCTGCAGAGAGAGCAGTTTGATGAATCAAGCAAACATGGACTTGGGAAATTCTAATTCAAGACAGTCTTGCGTTCAGATAGGGCATGCGGGAGGAAAGTCACAGAGGAGTAAGTAAGGGCCATGGGTGTGGCGGTGGCATCTGTGTGTGGGTCTTTGTGTCTGCGTGGGCTTGAGGACGCCGGCACATGTGCTGTCTGCTGCGGAAGGCAGCTGCGGCTGCCGTGGTTCTGGCTACCACTGGGCGTTTTCGTTGTCTGCCCGTCCATGTGTTCCCAGGGCACATGTGGCTTCTGGGTGGGTGTGCCAGTTGCGTCTGTGTACGGATTTCTCTGCGTGTGTGTGGGAGTGTGAAAGGAAGAACTTACTTCTAAATGGCTTTTCCAGATTTCCATCTGAAGCCTAAGACAAGATGGCAATGATGTCAGAAGCGTAAAAGAAATTTGCTATTGATACCTTAACTAGGAGGCATACAAGGGCCAGAAAATCGAGTCAACAATGTATTATATCCCCTTTCTTTTTCTCTTTCCAGTCTTCAGAGAGTCTCTTCCCCATCTCCACTTCATCCCTTCTCTGTCCTGGTGAATTATTGTTCATTCTGCCTGAGCATCATCAAATGGAATGATTATTTTGTGTTTCTTCTTAAAAAGGAGGGGAGGGCAGTGAGGTCTGGAGAAGACTGGCGGGAGGAATGTCTAGACAGAGGGCACAGGAAGCCAACGTCTCCCCTGCCATGTTGAATCATCACATGAGCTGCGTGCCAGGCACTGTGTTATAACGGAGTCACACCCCTTCCTCAATGTCCCCGAGCGGCAGGCTGACACTCGAGAAGGACATACAAGGTAGAGTAAGAGTTGGGATTACGATAAAACATGAAGCAAACCAATCAATGGGAGCAGCTGTGTGAATTGTGGGATGTAAGTTCTATTTGTGCCATATCAAAGGAAAACTTGCAAAATTTTTGACTCAGATGAAAAATTTAGAAAAAAAATAAAGAGAAAAAAAATCTATGAAAACCATCTAATGCAAAGCTCCTATTAATACTCGAATCAGACTTTACCCACTAATCTCTGCTTTGGCCAGTGACTCTTAACATCTAAAAGTGAAAATTTCTTATTTTTATACTTCCATGAATTTTGGATAGCTAGAGGAGTTTCATTTGAGGGAGAGAGAGGACAGAAGAAAAAGGCAGAGCAGAGGAGGGATTCTATATGCCTGGGAGAGACCGATAGATTTTTATTTTTCTGTTGAATGACATCAGTACAATTAAGACACCAGTGAGATGCTTCCTCCTAAACCGGGGCCAGGGAACAAGGTTTGCCATCTGTAGGAGTAAGTCTGGAGACTGTCTGGAAATATGTTCCTGAAGTGTCTGGGAACACAGAAAACCCCGGTTAAGGTCACCTGGGTGTAATTTCAAGCAGGCAGTTCTAGAATGTGATTTTAATTTAGTAATTGGAACCCAACTATGTTGTACTCTCTCTAGTGAAAGAGTTGAGCGCACAGGAGACAGTCAAGCCTGGACAAATGGGAAAAGGCAGGGCTGCTGGGCAGGCTGGAGATGGGGAACTGGGAGAGACAGACGCGACCCATGCAGGTGCCGGGGGCAGTGATCCTTCCCCTCTAGCCCTGCCTCTAGCAGGCCGACGAAACATACATATTCCCGATTGCTTTATTCTCTGCTCGCCGAGTCACATTTTTGTTATGAACTATTCTGTTAATGAGAAGGTGGTACTGTGGAGAGGGAAGGAGCATCATTCTAAACCCTGGAAGGAGGATCTCCCAAGATAAGTGGAGGAAGAGGCAGTCAATTGGATTGCTAATCTTTAATCTACCAGGAGCGTGAGAAGTCTGAGACAGGCTTCCCGGACTCATGGCGATGCAAAGACGCTGACAAGCCCCTTCCAGCACTGGGTCACGGTGAGGCCTGTCAGTGGACAGGGCGCTGGCTCTCCTCTGGCCATCCCTGTGCCGCTAACTAGACTGAAGTCTTCATACCGCTGGGCCGTTATTTAGAGACAACACATACAGAATGGGATAAAGGTTATCCGTAAACGCATACTTCCAATCTGTCTTCTTCCCTGACGCTGAAAAGGACAAGCCTGGCTTACTTCAGGCTCTCTTCCCCTCCCCCCACTCTGAAGCCGTAGTCCTGATTTGCTTGAATCCTTTTTAAGTTTTGTGATGCAGGATGCAGAGGAAAAGGTGGGCGTGGAAGGGTAAGAAGGTGAGTGTGTAACAGAGACTCGTTGTGGTCTGTGCGAGGAGTGGACTGGGGAGAGAAATAAGGAGTCTTGAAGGACTATGTATCAACTTCCTGGGGTTTGAGGAAACAAAAGTTAAATACTTGTTATTCCAAAATTATTTGGGTTGGGTGGAATGGAATAGATTCTTTAAGCTCAACACCTATTTGGATCAAAACAACGGAGGCTTTAGGAAGATTCAACATAAATTCTGTTGCTTATTATTCTAAATTATTTTCCTAGAGGTTTGATCACTGATATTTTGATTTGCAAGCCCAGGGAACCCACCGTCTACTCTTGTTTAAGATGCCATGTGTTAGGGCGCCTGAGTGGCTCAGTTGGTTGGGCAGCTGCCTTCAGCTCAGGTCATGATCCTGGAGTGCCAGGATCAAGTCCCACATTGGGCTCCCAGTTCCACAGGGAGTCTGCTTCTCCCTCCGACCTTCTCCTCCCTCATGCTCTCTCTCACTCTTTCTCTCTCTCTCAAATAAATAGATAAAATCTTAACAAGAAATGCCACGTGTTAAACCAGATTGTGCCCTGACACTCCAGGCTATATGTCCAGCTGCTGACTGGTCATTTTCATCTGGATTTCCCTCCAGCGTCTCCCACCCAAATAAGCTCATCGTTTTCAAGCTTGGTTCTCCTGGTGTGTTTCTTCTTTCAGTGGATGGTACTATTTTGTGCTCAGGTTTCTAAACCAAATCCAGGAAGTCTATCTTGACTCTTCCTTCTCTGGTATCAGCCTCCCAACTTGTCTAAAATTTGCCTACTCCTTTCCATCCCACTGCCATGACTTTGGGTCAGACCACCATTATCTCTCACCCGGATGTATGAAATAGTTTCCTGGCTGGTTTTCCTGTCTCTAGCCCTTCCCTGACCTAGACCTCTAGATGAAAATCGTGGCCCTATCCAGCTGTGTTCCTCTTTGCACTCTGCTTTTCCAATATAGTTCTCTTCAAATACTGGTTTGAAGATTCTTTCCCTCTGTTCCTCTTCCCACTTGCTCTTTTTCTCTCTCAAAAATAAAATAAATCTTAAAACAAAAAAGCTGAACTAATAAAAATAGAATAGTGGTTGCCAAGGGCTAAGGGGTGGGAGAAATAGGGAGATATTTATCAAAAGGTAGAAACTCCCAGCTACAAGATGAATAAGTCCTGGGGGTCTAAAATACAGCATGGTGACTATTAGTAACAGTAAAGCATGATATACTTTGAAAGATTTTAGGAGAATTCTTAAATGTTATCAACACACACACACACACACACACACACAGTAGTGATGTAAGGGGTTGGGGGTGTTAACTAACTTTACTGTAGTAATCAATTTGCAATATCTCTGCATCAAATCAGGAAAAAAGTAAATAAATTCTAGGCTGAAAAAAATTGATCCTTAAATTTGAAGATATTGTTCTGTAGCATGTGGTTTTACCTACAAGATGTCTGCTTTTCTCCCTGGAGGCTCCCTCCCCCCCACTCCCACCCAGGTTTCTTAGATACAATTGAAGTACAGCATTGTGTAAATTGAAGGTGTACATAGCATTAATTTAATACATGTGTACGTTGCAAAATGATCGGCACTACAGCGTTAGCTAAGAAAACCTCCAGGTTGCAAATTCCCTGGGTGCTTTTATGATCTGCTTCTTTAAATTTTTAATGTTTTCAACAATTTTCCTAAGTGTGATTCTTTTCTCATTTATATAACTAGGCATTTGGTGGAACCATCCATTTTGAATTTGCCTTTCAGTTTGGAAAATTATTCTTGTTTTGCTTTTCTGCTTATTTCTCTTCTCTCAAAACTCATAATAGCTTGAGGTTCGATCTGGATTCATCTCCTAAGTCTCTTATCTTTTCCTGTGTTTCCCATTTCTTTTCCTTTTTAGTCCAGGAGTAAAGGAGCTTCCAGGAAGCAAACTAGACCATATCTTTCTATCCTTCTGTTGAAGTTTTATTCTGGAAATTTTATTTCTAACTCAACTTGATCCTCTCTTACATCATATGCCAATGAAACTAGAGGCCCTGTTACAACCCCGGACTCATTTCCAAATTGCTCCTGCTGTGCATTTTCTACTTGGCTCCCTCTGGCTCTTCTGGCTTTTTCTCCAATTTACAGTCCTGTTTTTCAGCTTTGCTTTTGGCACAAGAAGTTTCTGAACAATATTGTGTAAGCTGCTATGAGACATCTCTAGACCTCATAGGGGCTTGGGACCGTGTGGACTTCATAGCCGTGATCGGGCCCATTTGCTGGGGGCTGATCCCAGCACAGAAGACTCCCCTGTGTTATCAGGGCTGCCGCTTCTGTGTTAAAGGGACTCCTTCTGTCCGTGAAGAATCCTTTTGTAATCAAATCACCTCTCTTAACTTTCATTTTGCCATCGATACAAAATTTCTTGAATCACATTTTGGTGAAATGATTGGGTACTTCTATTATGGGAGGTGCAAACGGTAAGAAAAAGGAACAGAAAATTCCATGGCGGCTTTCTTCCTGCCCCGGGTACCCATGTGTGGCCTACAAAGCAGGTTGTTCACAATGCACTGAACTCTGCCGGAGCAGGCTACTGTCTCTGAGCACAAGGCTGGGGCTTATTTTGATTCCAGGCCAGATCCAAGCAGTTATCATGAAATTGATGATATTCGCTGCTTTGAGGGAAAGGGGCTGCATTTTGCGCTTGAGGCATATTTTGTAGATGTGAAAACGGATTCAGGGAAGTCCAGCCAGAGGTTACGCATCTAGTAAATGTCATCATTCTGTGAGTTCCTGCCTCTCTCCCTCTCCATATACTCCACGCTGCCTGAACTAACCTCCTTTCCCTTTGCCCTTTCACAGTGTTAGCATTAGAGCCTGGTGGGGAAGAGCCTGAGACCCACCGTCGGCCGCTATGGACTCGAATCCCTGCTCCATCATTTGGTGACCTCAATTCACTCGGTGACTTGCTCTGTCACTGTGACCTTAGAAAGGAGACTGTGCCCATCGAGATCCACTCTCCACCCTCCCCACCTGTTCTCTTCCCTAGTAGTCTGACCTCTGTGGATTGATCCACAGGACCCCTTGTTCTGGGGCTTCTGGCTGGTTTTAGCTGCCCTAAAGCATGGGAAGAGAATGAGGGTAGAGGACCTGTTCCTTCTTCCTTGGATTTCCGTCAGGCTGGCTGCGTCCCTTTGCAAAAGGGGCTTCTGACTGATGGTCCTCCCCACCTGCTCTCTTTCTGGCTTCTGGTGATCTTTCCCTCCTGCCCCTGGCTTAACGATGGCAATGGCCCCAACATTACCCATGTCAGGGTGCTGTGTTATCCCTTACGGATTCCTTACACCCAGCCTATACTTTGTCAGATAGTGCTTTTACTAAAACCTCCTCCAACTAACAGATTTTTGAGTACTCGTCTGTTTCCTGCTGGGACCCACAAATATATCTGAGACTCAATTTATTTTCATGCAAAATCAGTATAAGAATATTATTTGCCTCATAGACTTGCTGTGAGGATTAAGTGAGATATTAGACCTAAGACCTACACCTCACATGCAGAAGGCACTTGATAAGTTTTAGCTATTACTATTAGTTGTAGCAATATTACTCATTTTTGAATAAGGTTAAAATTTACCTTTCATTGATTATACTTCCATGTTCTGTTTTTCTAATATTTATGTATGTTGGTTTTTTCCCTACATTATCCTATTGTAAGAAATGTTTCTTTCTCACTTTCCTTTCTCTTGTAGCTCATGTTTTGCCCCTTAAATAAGTTTCTTAAAAGATAACTGGTAGGTAATGGTAGGGGACCATTTATGAAATAAACAGGCTGAAAGAGATTATGGTTATAAATACAGGTAAGAGTTCCTATTGCTAATGCAACAGTCATGGCCAAAAAAATAAAAATGAAAATAAGTGTCTACGGAGGGCAGGTGCTCTGAAGCCTGCCTACAGGTTTCAGCTCATAGCTTAGTGAATGAGTTCATGCGTTCTCCATACATGGAGATAAGAACAGAAAATCTCCTTACAGACAGAAGAAATCCAAACTTGCTTAGGACGGTGACGTTTGGGCAGGTGTTAGCAGGACGAACTTGTTTTCACTTTCCTCAGCTTTAGGCTTATGATTGGTCTTGACAGAAAGAGAATGCAGCAGAGAAGGTGCTCAGCTTGGTCACGAGGGCTTGGTCACGAAGACCTAAGACCATCAAGTTTTAGTCTTTGTTCATCTAAATGCAGGGCATTGCTTTGTACAAGCAAGAGCTGAAAAAACATCTCGGGAACAGATGTAAGAAAGCCCTCTTTCCTTCTGAGCAAAAAATGCGGTTACTGCAGGCCACCACTGTCAGAAGCAGACGACACCATGCTGGCTAACGGGAACCAGATGCTCTGGTAGAGGAAGCCGTGGATAAATATGAATTATTTTCAGCTGAATGACCTTCAATTATCTCCCTTCATGGTGAGCCATGGTTTTCTGCCATAATCTTCCTTTGGGTACCTAGAGAAGAGAACAACAAAGGGGCTCCATCGTGGAGTGATTTATGGAGGGCGCGTCCAAGGGTCATCTGTGGCGTGTGAGAAAGGGAGGGAGGAAGACCCAGAGTGAGAGTAAGACTGTGTGAGAGAGATGGAGAATTCATTCAAGATCAAAAATAAAAATTCAAGAAATACCATTTTGTGGGTAGAGTCCTGGCTAGGAACCAGGAGTCCCAGTTCCTGACTCATTGAAACATATGGGACCCATTCAAAATATATTTATTATGGATCCAATCTCTTAGCCTCACTTTGCTACGATTCTCCCACCATGGCAAAATGGGGTTAGTCTTTGTAGATTTCCTAATTCCAGGGGTGCTGTGAGGGGGATAGTAAGATGATCCATTTTTCTTCACACCAGCTCTAATATCCTAGTGTTCTCTCCCTTATCTTCCGGGCTATCCTCATCCTGTGGTTAAACATCTCAAAGGTGCCAAGACTGCATAATCATTTCTCTTCTCCCCAACTGGAACTGGTTCTTAACCAACTTCCCTTTACCAAACCACTTTTTTTTTTCATCTTAATGACCTTATTTTGATAACTGTTACGTGTCTTTTTAAAGAAAGGGAGGGGTAGTGTGGTGGCAGTAATTTTTTCATAGTAAGAAAACTGTTTATTGAAAATATAAACTTCTGAGGGGCATTCACTTGTAAGACTCATTCCATCTCTTTCATTGGGTTTTACTAAATTTTTCTCAAAATCCTACATATCTTCTCGAACTCAAACTTCTCATTGACAAAGTTAAATTCACCTTGTTTCTTTTTTCTTGGCTCTCCTCAATTCTGTCTCCCTGTCTCTTTCCTTCCACTAAAAACCAATTTCTCTTTTTTGGATCTATTTCTGTTAACAGACCCACAGTTTTTTCTAGAAATCGGGTTTAGTAGAGGCTCCTCCTTTCCCGTATTAAGTTCACTGATTCTGGTACAATAACCAACAAGAAATCAGATATTTATTTTTATGTCCTTGATTGAGGCCTAAAACTGAGAGGAGCTCTGGGATGAATAACAAAGACCAGATCCCAACAAAGACTTTTACCTTCTCAACAAATATCTCTCTATCAATGTTCTCCTCTGACTCCTAGACAATAATTTTTCCCCTGTGGATATTTCCTAAAAATACATAAACATGTGATTATTTCTTCCATCTTAAAAACTACTCCCTCAAACAAAAACAGAAACAGAAACAAAACCACCCAAACAGAAATAACTGTACTTGTTTCCCAGGGCCACCATAGCAAAATGCCACAGACTGGGTGGTTTAAACAACAGAACTTTATTTTCTCACAATTCTGGAGTCTAGAAGCCGGAGATCAAGGAGTTGACAGGTTTGGTTTCTCCTGAGGTCTGTCTGTCTTGGCTTGCAGATGGCTTCCTGCTCACTGTGGTCCTTCCATATGTCACATCCCTAGTGTTTCCATGTGTCCTAATTTCTTCATCTTATAAGGACACTAGTCATGTTGGATTAGGGCCCATCCTAATAGCCTAATTTTAACTTAGTTATGTCTTTAAGGCCCCTACCTCCATGTATAGTTATTTTCTGAGATACCGGGTTTAGGGCTTCAATATACAAATTTGGGGTAAAACAAAATTCAGGCTATAACCCAAACTAACAATAAGAAACAGTAAAGACCCTCTTTTTACCCCACTTCTCTCTCTTACTACCACCTCATTATCCATTCCGCTTTAGAAAAAAACCTTCTTTTTAAATTTTATTTATTTTTTAATAGATTTTATTTATTTATTTGACAGACAGAGATCACAAGTAGGCGGAGAGGCAGGCAGAGAGAGAGGAGGAAGCAGGTTCCCCGCTGAGCAGAGAGCCGGATTCGGGACTCAATCCCAGGACCCCAGGATCATGACCTGAGGCGAAGGCAGAGGCTTTAACCCACTGAGCCACCCAGGCACCCCTAGAGAAAATCTTCTTGAAAGAGTTACATATGCTTGCTGTGTCCTGCTTTCTCCTCTCATTCTCTCTTAACCTCATGCCATTCAGCTTTTTGCTTTCACCAGCCCACCAGAGCCATTGCAATCAGGGTTCCTAACAACCTGGTGAGAATCCAGTGGCCACTCTCAGCGCTTGTTTTACCGGAGAAAGCAGCAGCCTCTGACACAGTCAATTGACCCTCTTCCTTGATGCTCTACTCATTGGCTTCCAGAACACCACACTCTCTGTTTTCCTCCTGTTTTCCTGATTATGCTGTCTCAGTCTCTTCTCCTGGTTCCTCTTCTTCCAGAACTTTTAGTTTGTAACAACCCAGACTCTCCTCTCTATCGACTCATTCCCTTGGTGAACTTATCCAGTTTTGTACTTTTTTAAAAAAAGATTTTATTTATTTATTTGACAGAGATCACAAGTAAACAGAGAGGCAGGCAGAGAGAGAGGGGTGGGGAAGCAGGCTCCGTGCTCAGCAGAGAGTCTGACACGGGGCTTGATCCCAGAACCACGAGACCATGACCTGAGCTGAAGGCAGAGGCTTAACCCACTGAGCCACCCAGGCGCCTCCAGTTTCATATTTTTAAACACCATCAGTATATTAGACTCCCAAATTTATATCTCTAGCCTTCACTACTGAATTTCAGATGCCTGTGTGTCATTTCCATATGTATATAATACATACAAAATTGAATTCCTGCTAACTCTCCCCAAACCTGCCCCATCTGTTATCTTTTCACCTCAAATTTTGGCAGTTCTTTCTGGTTGCTTAGATAACAATATTGAGAAATTCTTGACTCATCTCTCATTCCGTGTTTTACTCACCATGAAATCCTATTGGCTCCACTATCAAAATGTATTTAGAATTAAATCACTTCTCACTACTTCTATTACCACTAGTCTGTGCCAAGACATGATCTTTCTTTACTTGGATTTCTGTAATTGCCCCCCAGAATGGTCTCCCTGAGGCCATGTTTGACTCCCTAATGTCTATTCCTGATAAGGCAGCCAGAGCGATGTTCTGGAAATGCAAGTCTGATCGTGTCGGTCCTAGAGCTAGACTCCTCCAGTGGCTGCATACGTTGTTCATTGGAAAGACCAGCCTTTGCAGTGGCCCAAAAGCTCTTTGTGATCTGCCCTCTCTTCCATCTTTAATGTCATCTTCCAGTATTCCTTCCTCACTGCTATACCCGTCACATTGGTCTCACTTTTTCTAGCGCACAGCACACACATTCCTGCCTCAAGGCCCCTGAGCTAGTGGTTCCACCTGGAGCCTTCTTTCCCCCATACCCATGCAGAGAACTCACTCTTCTCACTCAAACCTTCGCTCAAGGTACACCTTTTCAACAGGGCCTGCCCAACCACCTTTTTAAGATTGTAAATTTCCTCAAGCTCATCTCCACTCTCTGACTCTATTCTATTTTTTAATCTACTTAATCTATTCATAAACTTATCACCTTCTAATGTACTATATAATTGCTCAATTATTATGTTTAATATTTCCATCTATCATAATGTCAACTCCAGAAGGGTAGAATTTTTTTGTTGTTGTTTAGTCTGTTTACAGAGCTATCCCAAGCACTTAGTCTAGGTCCTGGCAAATAGTAGTTATGTGATAAACACATGCTAAATGAAGAAGTGAGTGACTTGAAGAAAAGGGTCTCAGAAGAGGAGATCCTTTCAGCGGAGTTCCTTCTATTACTACGTTCTGTGTACATAACTTGGTGGATCAAGAAAGTCCCTCATGGGCCCTTTAAGACCTAGAAAGACCATCATGAAGACAGAGCTTTCTAGGAAAGGTTGGAATCACCTGGGCTGCAAGCCAATGTGCCTGAAATCTCTCATCAGAGTAACTCTCAGTGGAAGGGACCCCAGTCCTGAAGTCCGCCTCACGTTCTCTGAGACCTTCCTTTACTCACACATCTTCCATCTGTCATGAGACCCTATATGTGACTCAACCACAAAAGACTTTGGTCATCTTGATCTTGCTACGGTCCTCCATGTGTCATTCCCCACCTCAGTTCCAATCATACTGACGTCTCATTCAAGTCTTTGTTGACTCATTTTGCCACACTGATTAAAACAGGCCGTGATGTCTGTCACATTTAATAACACTACATTCTGGCAGTCACCTTCTTTCTGAAAATAGTTACTTAGTTCTGTGCTGTTTACAACAACATCCAAATTTATCTCCCAACCCCAGTCTTCTTTACCTTAATCTTGCATTGTTTTTAGATTCAACTTCTGAAAATAAAGCTCTGATCTCATGAGACCTTGATTAGCTCCCCAAAACTGTCGGATAAATTGCAAATCCCTTCACTTAGGATTCAGGGCTATCCATAATCGACCCACAGTGCAGCCGTCAGCCTCATTTCTCGCTGCATCTCTACGTGCACCTTAGACTTCAGGCAGAACGGGCCACTTAATCCTCATTAAACAGATCTAGGAGCTCTCTTGCTTCCCTGCCTTTTCCTACTGGTAATTCCACTTGGGATGTTCGTTATTCCTTTTCTGCCTCTTGAATTCCTTCTATCTCGGGCTGAGTGTAAACATCATCCCCTTTATAAGATTATAAAATGACTCTGAAGTATCCTTCAATGAGGAGATATTTCCTTTCACCAAACTCCAAGCACACTTTATCTGAGTCTGTCCTCCTCAACGACCACTTCCGCCGTCGCATTTAAACATGCAGCTGCCCTTGCTGTCTCTCCGCCCCGCTGCCTCTACATCGTGAGTCCTCCCTCACCGGCCTGGGTTTTATTTGTCTTGGTGTCCTCCACAGTTCTTAGCTCCACGTCTGGCCCCTCAGACATGCACATGGATGAGTCCGTTGAGTAGATGTTGAACAAGTTTACAATTTTCTCTCTCGGGCTGTGTAACTCCACGAGGACTCCTTACATCCCTTCACTCCGGCAACTCCCTGCTCTTCTGCCGTCTTTATTTCCTTCTCTGGTACATGTTGGCTCCGACCTCACATTAGATCTCATGCTTTAAGGTGTTCAATAAAAAAAGTATGCAAATTGGTGAAGGCTTCAAATTATTATTTCTTCATGTGTATACTCACTCAATCGGTTCATGTATTTTTTAATGCAGAAATACATATTCTGCCTATAGCCCTTACCTCTTTGTCTTGTGTGTTATACAGTTTCAAAGCACATTCATATTTATTTTCTCATGCAACTGTGAGGGTCTAAATAGAAGTTTTTAAAGAATAAAGTGTGTTTTGATATTTTTGGAGATCAGAAGTACTAAAAACCAAACATTGCAGATGATGCGGGATGGTCCTATCTTCAAATATCCTCTGCTGGTGTGAGAACACGTGTCCAGGTCTGGCTTCAAATATAATGGTTGGTATGGTAAACATTGCCTATGATTTGATCGTTTCTTCTTCTTAGGCACTTGGGATCCTGAGTGAGAGGAGGAGAGGTTTTACATCACAAGGAAGAGTGAAACAGAACAGTAATTGACTTTACTGACATATGGTCATTTTGGTAGCATCGTCTTTCCATGTGAAGAAAAGTAAAAACAGAATTGACAAACCGACTAGCGTTTGCTGAGGACCTTCTCTATACTGGACCTGAGCTAGATGAGAAAGACCTTGAGGGAAAGCACAGAGACTGATTCATCTTCATGATCACTTTCTGCAGTCCAACATGGCCAAGTTTAATTTACTCATTAAGAAATGTGTGATCCCTTTGCTATGTACCAGGCAGATTGCTAGACACTGAGTAAATGATGATGAATATGTCTGGTATCTGATTTCAAGGAACTTACGGTAAATAAGGGGAAACAGAGAAAAAAAAAAACAGAAAAAAACCTGCTACTATATAGTATGACAGGTTCTGTGCCAGACATTTCTTCAGGATGTAATGGAAGCACCTAGAATGCTTAGCCCCAGTATCATTGTCCTTTGGAAGCTTTTCCTAGGTCTTAAAAAGCATTGGTAGGAACTCAATTGTGATGTTCAACAAAGGAATTACTATGAAAATTTAATCACAATACAAGGCCAAAGGTAGTAAAATGGTCAGTGAATGGGAGAGGCAGTGAGTGCCAAAGGGGTTTGTAGGGAGGTTAATTTGGGGTGGGTGGTTTATGGGGGCTGGGACTGAATGTCCAAACCCATCCTGACTGATGATCCCCCCAAATTTTATTGAGATTAAATTCTTGGTTTGATGTCCTGTAAGAACAGTCTCATAGGTCAGCTTATGCTCAAGAACATTCTCACTTTAGAGTTAAGGCTTGGAGAGCTGCTTGGATTAATTTTGGGCTACGTGACATTCTGACCCTCCGAACAGAGATTGTACCGACATCTTGCGCAGCTATGAACTCTCCCTTGCTACTCTTTATGGGACCTTAGAAAATAAATCCTAAGTGAGTGTGACAAGAAAGTCTGTAAAATGATCTGCCTATGTTTATTAAAAGGTAGTGAAGTCTCTCTAACCCAAAGATGAGTTCTTTACATCTGGGAAAGAGAGAGTTGGATCCTGTTCTGCTTCATCCATCACAAGCTTCTAGCTGCGGTCCAACAGTTGAATATTTATTACAAGCAGTGATGGAAGAGGCAAGAAGAGCCCAGTTTGATTTTCCAGATCTAAGGCTGTGTGTTGAGCCACCCCTTAAAAAAATGCTTTGACTTCGACACTGAGCCAACTTGATTTGGAACTGTCACCACCAAGAGAGGAAATGTCTGGAATACTGGCAGTGTTATTTCTGGGTAGTCTCTTTTATGACTTGTTGTGCCTTATTAAAGAGAGACAAGTGAATCCTGTGTGGGACTGGGGGCTCTATGAAACCATTAGTGCTGTCACAGCAGGCAGAAAGGAGACCACCCAGCACAAAACATGAGCTCCCATTAGCATCGTCATGGAGATTATGTGCTCGTGACATTTGCATTTCAGAATGTTGAGCCACCAAGCACGCTGTAGGATAATTACTGCTTTGTGATGATATTTAGCAACTCTCACAATGTGGACCACCAATTCTGGTTTGGGTTTATTCTTTTTATTAGCAACATCTGAGAATGTCTGTGGTAGAGACATTGGTAAATTTTGCCTGTCCTGTGGCCAAAGGAATGAAAGGAAGAACGACTTAGTTTGTTAATATGGAAGAGTTCAGCAACAAAAAGCCCATGACACATGTCTGCGAGGCTTCACTGAGGGCTCTTTAACTTTTTTTTTCCCCAAACAAAGCATCCTGGAAGATTTACTGCTGCTTCTTAAAGTGCACTCGATGTGCAAATGGCCTTGTACTAATTTCAGAGTTTCGGTGGGATCTTTTATCCAACCAAGTTTTCTGGTCACTATTTTTATTTCAGACATACCCAGCTGTTTCTTGGTTTTAAAAAAAAGAAACTGAAACAAAATAAAACACTTTTTTTTTTCTCCTAGAGGAAGTCAATATGGTTGTTCAAGATAAGTTATTTCTTTGTCAAGGAAAATCAGTACAATTTCTCTTCTTTTCTCCCTTTCTGCCTAGATACTTCCTTAGCTTTATTTAATTTTATCGTACCCCTCATACAGACTGTCTTGGTCAGATTTTAAAATCCGAATTTGCCAATACTGATCCCGTCTGATTTGCTTATTTTCTGATGACAATTTTGTTGTTTAACTTTTTTTAATTGTTGGTACATTTTTCTTTTGTATTCTCCTTTACTAAGCTGACATTCTGTGGAAGACTACTTATAGATTGCCCTAGATATTTACAATCCCTTACCCAACTCGATGTCATTCTCAGCTTTATGATTTTAAGCCTTTTAAATTCAACTTCTTCCCAAGAAAGTTTCCATTTTCTTTGGGTATTTTGGATTCAAAGAAAATGGATAACTCATCCTTGAATCAATTACTCAACATCTCAGTGTTTCTATTGGGACTTACTTAGCTTGAAGATCTTGCTGTGAAAATGATTTGACATGTTATTGTCATTATTCATAAAATTGACCATCAGTGGAAGTAACAAAGAAGTACCTCAACACTGTTATAGAGAGAGGTTAAATTTTACATCTAATGCATAAGTCTCTTGACTCAAACCCTTTGACAATAATCAGTCAAAATTGAGCTATCTTCCATTGAAACCAATCTCTAGAGCAGTGTTAACAGTAGAACTGGGAATTTTAACCATTGCAGTCTGTTGCTTGAAGAAGCAACACTGCTGTGACTGGCAAGATTCTGATTCAATTAGCATTTATTCAGAGGGGATACGTCTTCCAAGTCTTTCCAACTTAGCAAGAGTGGAGTATGTAGGCATCCTGCACAATGCAGAGCTATAAATATTTGATGAACAAATGGCGGGACATTAACATAACTCGAGAAAGCTGTAGCCAAAAAAAGGGGGGGTGGAGGGCAAGATTGTAAAAGACATAGATCTTGAAGAAAATCATCATGAAGCTCTGGGATTTGACAGCTCAGATTTCTGTTTCACCTCTGCATCTGCATAACTTGTTTCTGAACTCACTGTACATGCCATGGTTTCCAGTAACTTATCCCCAATTGAATTCTATCCTGGAATGTTGAGGTTTCCAAATACTAAATAAATTACCAGTTCTGGAATAAGCCTCCAGATTTCTCAGCAATCTACCCAAGTCTCTTCTGACTGTCATCTCACCAGTATTCTTATAAGAAATTCTGAGTCTCTCAAATTGGTAGAGAAACTCTTTGGGTTTACTTACATGAGTTTTTGTCTTCCTTGTCACCCAGGACATTTCTCTACTTTCCCATGCCCTGCATCATTCTCTAATCTCTGGGGGCTGATCTACCCATTTCCTGTGGGGTAGACACTTAGCCCAAATGTCTGTGATTGTGAAGACTCCCCCTAGGTTCTAGGAAGGTGGGCGGAGGTCATTGTTGGTGCCCGGTGCACACAGTTTGTGTCTCAGGAGAAGAATCATAGACAACACTAGGAAGGTGGGCGGAGGTCATTGTTGGTGCCTGGTACACACAGTTTGTGTCTCAGGAGAAGAATCATAGACAACAATTAACTCAGCATTTGTCAAAACCACTGGCACATCGACATGTCTTTTAGCTCCCCAAAGATTCGACTTCTGCTTTGCTAACCTCAGGATACTGGCCAGCCACATGCAACCGCTGCCAAGCCTGTCCGGCTCATGGGCGGCTGCACTTGACTATCTGGAAATCATTCTTTCACTCACTTGGGAGGTTCTGGGGCCTCTTTATTTCCTCAGAAACAAGGCCCACCCAAATGATTCCAAGAGCACATTGCAGCACAGTCTCCACAGGCAGACAAGCTGTGAAAGTTGGAAATGTGCAGCCCCCGTCCTTCCCCACCCGAGGCGGTACATTCTTGTCCCAACCACAGAGGTTTCCAGCCTCCCAAGACCTTTCTCAGGAGAGGCAGTAGAACCCAGCGTCAGGTTTAGTTACGATGAATGATTAGGAAAATCTGTAGCTACCGGGAAGGAGGTTCCCAGTTGAGTATCAGCAGTGACCCCAGGAGGTGAGGGTTTGCCTTTTCCCCATCTGTTGTCAGGAATAACGGAAAGAAGGAGAAGGCCCTGGTTTTCCTCGCAAGTGCTCAGCGCCGTTTCTCAGCACTGCCGATGCGCACCGGCTAGAGGATGAGGCTTCCCTCGCACTTCCCTTCCTCGGTGGGCTGGCCACAAGGAGAAGGAAAGTAGAAGGGAAATGGCCTCAACGCTGAGGTCCTTTCCAGGTCAGTGGATGCGCCAAGATGTCCATCAGCCCGACGCCGACGCGACAACAAATTCCATCTTTCACGCGGACCCCCCTTCCCCTCATCTCAGATCGAAATGGCCGTTCTTTGTCAAACATGTAATAAACATATGAAAACATGATCAATAAAAACAGAAACTGCGTGAAAATAAACGTACACTCTATTGCCCTTTCCCCCTCCTTTCCAGTCTCTTAGCTGGAAGCAAACTTCAGTAACAGACTCTCTGGCTTACGCGTCCGGCGACGACTCTCTCGCTGTCCAGTCCCCGGCAGGCCGCGGTGTCCAGCGCGCTGCGGCACCCGAGGACCCGAGCCAAGTCATGCCGGCTCCCCAGGGCCTTCCGCGCTTGGCAGGCCTGTCGCGGGCCGCCCCCGACTCGGAGCCCTGCTGCCGAGCTGCTGCTTCACAGCGCGGCGGAACGTCACCCCGGCCCCAGCCCTCGCCAGCCTCCCCTCCCCGCGTCGCCTGCTGTCTTCGCGCCCTGGAACCATGCATGTGCTTCTTTGTAACATGCCGCAACGTCGTCTCGTCGCTGTTATTTTTGCTGCTTGCTTCCGTCCCTCGCACATCTTCTTCCCCAGGAGCCCGTGGGTTCCTCTGGAGCAGGAGCGCTACACGATGGTCCCATCCGCCCCAGGCGGCCTAAGTGCCCGCATCGTGGGCTCGTTACACTGTTGCAGAATGAACGGAGGGAAATTGAAAAGATAAACAAGTAAACCGTATATGTATACGTGTGTGTACCTATATGTAATCCATTACATAAAATTTGTATACCTTCAAAAATGCTTTCTCTTCCCTTTTTGTATCCTGTAGAAGTAGTAGGGTCCTTCTTCTTGCCCCCTTCTCCTATTTCCCAACTTTTTCTTCGTGGAGAAGATACATTACATCACACACATTACACCCATGGCTGCGTTCTTCTGTCAGAGCTCCAAAGACCTCAGGGACTGCCTAGCTGCCGTCTCTCCTGGCTGCTGCTCTCACTGGGGTTCATGGTCCCTTTGGGCCTGCCGTAGAAGTCATGTCCCTCTAGGGCCAGTCCGTGGGTTATTCCAGCCTCCATCTCAGTAAATCTCTCTTCATTAAGTATCCTGGCCCTGTTGACCGTGCTCCTGCCCACCTGCGCTGTGGCTGGTGCCGGGCTCAGATGACTGACTGACTGCTCACCAACCCTGTAATGTATAAACTAAGAATATTAATTTCTTCCTCTTACTCACATCTCGCTGATAACAATGGGAGTCAGTAACCAATGTCTTGAACAGGCTTGGTGATCTGGGAGAAAGCCCCTGCCTGAAGTTGAATTTGCATCTTCAATCTCTGTTTCCTGTTCCACGTCTGTTTCCCATTCCGCCCGCAAACATTTACTGAGCACGGCTTTTGCTCCTCATTCTTATCTTTGATTTGAGATCTTATCTTTCCCCTTTTCGTGGGAAAATTCTTAGACCATAAATCAGAGACCATCGATTCCTGGCCTTGTGAAGTGCTGAGCCCTAGTTTCCTTATTTATGACATGGGAAGGGTAGCTTCCCCCTGCACAAAGCTGCGGAGTGAATCAATAAAGCAATTTCGGGAGTAACTTGTGACAGTCCTATTTGCTGCTCCTTGTATGGTTTCTGCTGTTTTCATGTTTTTATACTGTCCGTCTCTTTCCTCCACAGTGTATCTTTCTTAACATTTTTTTCTTCCTGCTTTTTAAGTTTCCTTCTCTTTCCATAATTCTTTTCATGCTCCTCTTCTGCACATGCCACACTTTTCATGGATGTCTTCAAAATGCTTCTTGGTAAACATCTTAAAGGATGATTTTTTCCCCCCTTTGGAAAAAAAACATGCAAATTCAGGGGAAATTTAAACACATGCCTGGGATCAAACAGATGTGTAATTTACCTTTAAGAGAATTGTGATTTTTGAGAATAAAGTCCGTAATGACCAGCAGGAATCTCCTAGGGTTCAACTGGTCAGGGCCTGAGTATTCTCTTCTCCTCATGCCACTCTTATAATTAATGGTCTAATAACATGGCTCAAGTGTTGTCCTTTTCCTGTTTCTACTTATTCTTGGTTCTTCTTAATTTTATTTGCTTAATGATTTATTTGTTCAATTTTGAACGCCAGACATTCGCGTGGTGCTGTATTCCGATGAAAGGCATGGTTCTCGCTCCCAGGGAGCAAGCAGTCACATGGGGATAAAAAGGAACATAACCAGAGGAGCATCTGGTAATTACAAGCCATATTAGGGAGAACACATGACTGGGTTTTTGTCTGATTTGTTCCCTGATGTATTCACAGCATCAATAAGCAGTGCCTTGGACATAGTAGTTTCTCAATAAATATCTGTTGAATTTATGACTGAATTTTGATTTTAAAAATGTTGAACAGGAGTTAGTCAGTTAAAGTGAATGGAGTGAAGGGTTGGGATAAGCAAAAGGAACAGCATACACATATTTACAATCCCTTTCCCAACTAGATATAATTCTCAGCTTTATGAGAATAGAATAGAAATAATAGGCTTCTATTATTAGAATAGAATGGGACTAGAAAGCATAATAACTATGGGAAACTGAAGTTTCTGTTTGGCAAGGGCTTAGAGTGGGGGATAGGTATGATGAGAGTTGATCCAATAAATCAAGGTAGCCCTTAATAATGACCACTAATACTAGTACCTCCCACGGATCAGGACCCTTACATACATTATCCTAAAACCTTAAAACAAGACTATGAGAAAGATTACTATTCAGACTTCTTTGTTCATTTCACCTGATTTCCCCAAAACACAAATGGCGATGTTATCTGAAAATCGCGGCCATACACTCCCCTGATGACAGACAACATGACGAGGCCCCCGGACTTGAATTCAGCTGCCTCTGGAAAGAAGTGTTCAGATTTAGGAGTGTTCTTTAAGCTGCTTTCAGAGTCTCCTTCTTTGGGAATAAATTCGAGAAGGCCCAGACAATAAATGATCTCGAGCTTTCAATTGTGGTGCAGTGTTTCATGGAGCAGTTGGACGCCAAATTTCAGTAAAATGTGGAATAAGTAAACCAGGGGAAGTTGAACTGAAGCACAATTCAACTGAGAACCAAGAACCCTGGGAAAACATTATGTTCTGTGGCTATCCCATCAAAAGGTGTGAGTTTTGGAGTGGGCTAGGCCAAAACAGCAGAAATTATGGCTATTTTAAATTCTAAAAAGCTTCAAGTTAGTGGTTGGAAATTTACACTAGGGCTTAGCATTAAGAGGTTCCAAGAATGCTAGACTTTTTGTGTTGGAAAGGATCTGACAAATCCTGTAGTCTGACTTCCTTGTTTTATAGCTGTGGAACCAGAGGTCAGAGACGGTCTGTATCTCCCAGCTGTGCATGGAGATCTGCATCCTCTCCGTGGCACCATATTATCTCCCGATAATTTTTAGGTGCTCCTTTTCTGCTATGGAATGCTCCCTTTAATAATAGGGTACATAGAATTGTATCACTATTGTTTAATGGGCTACTTGCCAGTCACTTAAAAGACAATTCATAGCTCCTTTAAGGATGTGGAAAAACTCCATGGAGGAAGAAGTAAACTCAGCACAATATTCTTCCGTCTTGGCATTATTGCCATTTCTGTTATTTTTATTTAATAATTCATACAATTTTTTTCATCTAAGGAGCTCCAAATACTTTGCCCACATATGTGCCTTAATCGTTCTGCAAATGTAGCAATTATTATTAATACAATATTAGTTTAAGAAACCAAAGGTCAGGTAGCGTGAGATACTGGCTTACCTTCGGGTCCTGTAGGAATCACAACGAGAATTGAGTTCTGAAGAATTCTGACTAACATCCAAGGTCACTGTTACCCAGGACTTCTGCTTGGATGGTCTGTGTGCAGTGGAAAGGCAGACTATAAGGGCCTCAAAGAGTGCCTGGAGAATCCCTGAAAAGCTTTGCAGTCATCCCTCCCTAATTAAAAACTGAGCTTTTTTACAAGAGAACGTCATGAAACCACTGCTGGGGTGCGCGATACAGTGCTTTTCTCCGTCATCACTGACAGCGAAGCTTGATCGGGACCAATGAACAAATAAGAGCACCGGGGCTGATGGAAAGTGATATGGGAGCTCGGGTACAGTGACTGGCAGAGGGGGTGCTCATTAAATGTTTATTGATGGAAAGAAGGAAAGGGAAGGAGGGAGGCTGGGAAGTGGGAAGGGCTTTTGAAACAGCTTTTGAAAGAGAAAACTGACCCAAAATTCAAGTGGCTTAGTTTCCCAAAGAGAATATAGGTGCAGTATTTGGGCCTCTTCAAAATATTCTATTTGCAGAATCTGTAACTAACCCTTGGAGTGAAGTTTTGAGTTTCATTTCAAGGAATATTTGAAAAACCTATTTTGTTGAGGTCTCTTGTCATATATTTGCATAACTGAAGTAACTTGGCCTTTTGACCAAAACTGTTGCTTAAGAAATCATTTTGTATGTAAATGTTTAAAAAAAGAGGAAACAGAGCTGAGTGCAAGCGCTTCATGAACGGAGTGCGTGGAGCTTTGGAAAGGAGACTCTTCTCAAAGGAGAAATCTCCG
This sequence comes from Mellivora capensis, assembly GCA_004024625.1. NCBI lineage: Eukaryota > Metazoa > Chordata > Mammalia > Carnivora > Mustelidae > Mellivora > Mellivora capensis. Next base: position 11,207 of record PISX010004945.1, on the reverse strand, counting down.
TTGGCAAATCCTTTTTGTTATAAAAATTATTGAACTTAAGGATAACATGTTCTATAAATCTTCAGTAAAAGTATTCTGTAATTGTAAAACTCATAGCGCATAATCTTTGAGGAACTAGGGTTTTGTTAAGATATTTTATTAATTTTTAAAGTTTAAAAACATGTACTGGAGACAATGATAGATGATAGAAATATCTTTCTGCGTTGTGTGAGAAAGGGTCAGCGTTGTGGCAGGATGTTTTCTCAGAGAGATTTTTTTTTTTTAAGATTTTATGTATTCATTTAACAGAGAAAGAGACAGAGAGGTAGGGGGAGAGGCAGAGGGAGAGGGAGAAGGAGACTCCCCACTGAGCCGGGAGCCAATGTGAGGTTGGAACCCAGGACCTGGAGATCATGACCTGAGTGGAAGGCAGATGCTTAACCATCTGAGCCACCCAGGCGCCCCTCAGAGTGAGTTTCTAGAGCACACCTCTCATCCAAAATTCTAGCACTACTGATTTGTTCCTCAAGAGGCCCAATTTCATAATGAAATAAAAATGCAAACTCCTTTGGCTAAGTCTCTTCAAGGCCCTTCCCTGGCTGCCCTTTCTCTCTTTGGAAACTTCCTACCAGGAAACCTTGGTTTAATGCCTGTCTCTGAAGTTCCCCTTCTGTCCTCTTGTCTGCCTTGAGTCCTCTCTGCCCCCCCACCGGCCTGCCCCCCACTCCGTGCCAATCTCCATCATTAAAACCAAAAAATCCCATTTGTGATTCAAATTCTGGACACATGCCACCTTCTTTACAAAGAGCCTCCCCATTGCACTTACTAGGCAATTCACTTCTTTTCTGGAGTCCCAAAGTAGTTCACAATCAGAGGCACACTGGAGGGGAGAACATGCTATCATGTATCCTCCTTTGTGCATACTTTTCTTTCCTTTTTTTAAAAAAAAATATTTATTTGAGAGAGAGAGAGAAGAGTGAAAGAGAGAGCATGAGCGGGAGAGGGGCAGAAGGAGGGAGAGAAGCAAACTCCCCACTGAGCAGGGAGCCCAACTCAGCCGGGGCCCCATGCCAGGACCCTGAGTTCCTGACCCGAGCCAAAGGCAGACGCTGCCCTGACTGAGCCACCCAGGCGCCCCGTGCATCCTTTTCTTATCTCTGTCACTGGCATATTAAGGCAAAGAACTGGACTTGTTTGTTCTTAGGTCACCTATAGTGCTTTACACAATGCTTAGTCCACTTAAGCCCTCAGTGACTATTTGAAGACTCAGTAAGTCTGAAAAAGCCACTCGTGGGACCTCACAAAACCTGATTACTTTCTTCCCTGCATAATGATGCTAAAGTCAGAGTAGTAACAGCTGACTTTTCTGGAGGCCTGAGCGCGCGCCAGAGGGTGCTCCGCGTCTCCTGCCGGGCGGGCGCGGTGACTGGCTCCCACCGCCGCAGTCATTTTACTGGGAGGGGCTGCGGCGGAGAGGTTAGGGTTCCTCAGGTGGCACAGAAGGAAGGCCACGCGGGAGGATCGGGATTAAACCCGCGCGCTGTGGCTCCGGAGCGCTCCGTCCTAATGTCCCTACGAACGTCGCGCCGCTTCCAGCCTCTCCGTGCGCGCGCGGGGGCAGCTTCCCTCCAGGCCGCGGAGACCTCCACGCCCCCCCCCCCCCCCCGGGAAGACCGCCTGTGCGCGGCGCCCAGCGGCGGGGGACTCGGGCACCATCACGGGGAGCCGCGGCGTCCGCCCGACACAAGCCGCGGTTTTCCCGACGGGCTGCGAGCTCGGCCACTAGGAGAGCGCGACACTGGGCAGCGGGGCTCTCCCGGGCTCCGGCGGGGGGACGCGCTGCGCCCTCCCCGCCCCACCAACTGTCCCATCAGCTTTGAGAACTGTCCCCAACTTCGTCCCCACCTGTCCCAACTTTGATCCTCCCGGGGTCTCAAGTGTGCCAAAGCCGGTTCTCCGCGTTCTTGCTCTGTTTCAGGTAATTGCCAGAGGAAAGGCCGAGGCCGGTCATGACCAAGGTAGGGAGACACGGCTCCCTGCACGGGGCACCGTTTACACGGCGTCCTCAGGAGGGCCCCGGGGTGGAGGCAGTGCTTGTTTTTATTGCCCCAAAGCCAAGAAAGAGAAAGAACGGGAATGGACAGGAATTGATACATCTGGAACAAGAGCCAGGCATGATTTACTCACATTTTTACCTGACCTGAAATTGCTTATTTAGAAAAACGAAACATAAAGTCTCAGGAAAATGTCATGAATCAGAGCCAGCATGATTTCACACTGGGGCTCCATAAACTTTTTTAAGCAAAGAAACTGTCCAGAAAAACCAAATGAGCCAAAGGTGGTCTTGCCACCGAGACCATCTCCATAGCAACGGCTTCACAGAAGGCTGCCTCGGGTTAGGGGTGGCACAGGCTCAGGAAATCAGTCAGGGCTGGAGTGGATGGAAACCTGCTGGGTCACTTGAGGTTGTCCTTACCAGGGCACAGGGTGAGCGCTGGTTTGGGAAAGTAACGGACAAGAGACTTTCACCGAAACACTGCTTTATTGCCTCAGAAATTGTTTTGAGCTAACCACATACTACATCACTGAAACGCACAACTACAGGAAGTTAGAAGAGGGAAAAAACCCAGTTGATTAAAGCCTTCCAGCCTGCCTTAACGGCTCCCTTACCTCGTGTGTTCTTGGCACTTAGTATGGGATCTGAGCACAGTTAAGAAGCAATTAGATAATAAATACTATTCTTATAGCTACCAGCTGGAGGAGACTTTAGAGACCATCAGTTTTTTTTAATTTAACTAAACTCCAGCCTTTATTTGAATTTCATCCGTTTTCCCATTAAGGTCCTCTTTCTGTTCCGGGCCTCGATCCAGAACAGCACACTGCCTTTGGTTGCCATGTCTCTCCAGTCTCCTCTGATTTGTGAGTTTCTTAATCTTTCCCTCTCTTGTTTAAAGATTTTATTTATTTGAAAGTGAGAGAGAGAAAGAATGAGCAGGGGGAATTACAGAGAGAAAGGAAGAAGCAGGCTCCCTGCCGAGCAGGGAGCCTGCTGGGGCTCAATCCCAGGACCCTGGGATCATGACCTGAGCTGAAGGCAGATGCTGAACCGACTGAACCCCCCAGGGACCCCCACTCTTTTTTTTTTTTTAATTGAAGTACAGTTGACCCGCAATGTTACATTAGTTTCAGTCAGTCCTTTGTTTTGTTTAACACCCCGTACAGTCCTTAGGAGGACCAGCAAGGGAATCCCTTAAAATGTCCTCCCCTGAGTTTGTATGTCTCTCTCACCAGTAGCCGGCAGTTAGGTGTTTTGGGGGAGATAACAGAGGCAAAGTGCTTATCATAGTATATTGTGAGTACATGATAACCACATGACGTTATGGTGACATTAATTTCCAACCCTTGGTTAACGTCGAATTTGCCTGGCTTCCCCGGGTAACATAACTATTTTCCTTTCCCCTATTCAGTTCTATTCTCTGGAGTTGAGTCACTAAGACTAGACCCATCTCAGGGTGCATCTGGGTGGTAAGGGGAATTGTTCTTCATGTTTGGGAGGGGGGAACATCTACGTATATCTGAAATTTTTCTGTAAAAAAGATTTGACTCTTCTCCCCCATATTTTTTACTCAACCATTTATCTCATCAAAGTGCTCTCATGTGTATTTATTTTGTATTTGGGGCTGTAACCCAAGATGAGAGTTTGCTTTGTTGATCAAGTTGCTCCACGTTCAACCATCGTGCACTCCTTCAGGTGGGCTTCTGGGACCTTGGACCCGTCCCCAGCGGTGTGCTTGCCGGCCACTCCCTTTTTGCCGCTGCAGGCGTTCCAGGTTCATCTTCTGTTCTACCTGCCCGAGCTCTAGCCACAGTCATTGCTCCAAGGAGCCCTAGGTTTTCTTATTCAAAAATGATATTTAGAAATCAAAGAGGCCATCAGTTTTTACCTTCTTCATGAGTCAGATAAGGAAGCTGAGATGTTAATGGGGGAATACGTTACCCAGAATCTGTTACCACCTCAGTGGCACGCAGGAATTCAAATCTGGCTCCAATTCCTGGTTCAGGAGTCTGTCCTTTACTTGGGTCTTCGTCCTGGTGTCTGTGCTTTCCCAGTGAACTTGTGCGGTGTGCTGAATATACAGTATGTTTTCTGCTGTCCGTGAAATCTTTGTTGTGCCTTCTACAGAGTCAACAACAGAGCAGTTAACAAATGCACGAGTTGACTTTTGGCAATATCTCATTCAGCCTGACTCTCCTTCGTCCAGGCCAGACCCTCATTGACGCTCGCTCTAGACTACTGCAATTTCCACCAATACGGTGGTTTCCTTTCTCTCATCCATCCTACTCACTGTTGCCAGACTGAAGATAGGAAAGCAGCATTTTCATCATCTCTTACCCAATACCATTGTATAGGATAAAATTAAGCTCCACAACATTCTGACTCACTCTCTTCTTTCATTTCTCTCAAATCTTGAGCAGTCTCCTAAGAGCATCTTTGCAAACATGACTGCATGACATGCGGCGCGGGAAACACAGCCCTTCTCCGCTCTCTTCTTTACTGTGACCAATCCCACCTTTTTCTGCCCCCGACTTTCCAGTTTTCTTGCTTGTCCCAGAATAAATCCCCCTTTCTCTCACAGGTTCTAACCAGTGTTCCTCTGGAGTAATGCTCCATCAATTACCGTCTTTGAGACTGAAGTTTCTCTTCTTTCCTTTACTACTGGCTCATTGCACTGACCATGTTGGGCACCTGGGTGGCTCAGTTGGTTGAGCAACTGCCTTCGGCTCAGGTCATGATCCTGGAGTACCTGGATCGAGTCCCGCATGGGCTCCCAGCTCCACAGGGAGTCTGCTTCTTCTCCCTCTGACCTTCTCCTCTCTCATGCTCTCTCTCAAATAAATAAAATCTTAAAAAAAACAAAAAAACAAAAAAACAAAAAAAACCCCAAAACCCAAAACAAAACAAACCAAAAAAACTCCTTCCTTTGCCTTTTCTTCTTTACAGCAGTCTTTGTTCCTGTCATTCACCCTCCTGTAAATCAAAAGAAAAAGTCTCCACTCACAGCTTTGACATTTCTACCTACTCTTGGCCAGTTGACTTCTCCTACCCAGATCCAGACCTCCTCTCTAACCAGCTACGGTATCCAGAATGGTCTCTTAGAGTGTGTAATTGTTCCTTCAGCCGTGGTCACAGCAGGAAGCCGCACACAGGGTTTAATTTTAATGAAGTGGACTTTAGTGAAGCAAAGAAGCCCTGTGGGGCGGTTGCGGGAGCTAGCCTGGGTGGTGAGGGAGCCAGAGCCAGGCCTGAAGCAGTGAGGGAGCATTATCAGAAATGACAGGCGCTGTAGCCATCTGATAGGAACCCTGACCCTCAGCCTCTGCCGGAGCCACGGGCCAGCAGGGAGAGAGAGGAGAAGCAATTCCTTCCTTCTCTCTTCTCTCACTCTGATGTCCCGCTCGTGTCCCCCATGGGTTAACCCAGCTGAACCGTGGGCAAGAAAAGCCCAAGTAATACGGTTTGTAGATGTCGGTTTTCTAGCGGTTGTGGAGTTGGGCAGAGAAGGGTGCGTAGTGGATTTGGGGGTGAACGGAGGTAAAAGGCATAACCGGCATACTTACATTTGGGAAGATATTTCCGGCTCCTTCTTCAAAGTTTTTCTACCCTCTGAGGTCTATAATGCTGCCTCCTGGTTCCTTTCAGTGATGCAGACAGTGTGTTCCGGTGTGCAGAGCACCGCCCTAGGCACTGGAGCTCTGCGGTGACAAGGCAGGTGCTGTCCCTTCCTTTGGGGAACCTCATGCCATGACCATTCCTTTCAGTCTGTGCCACCAGCTCGTCTCTCCTCCCCATCATTTAATATTGGTCCTCAAAACCTCCTCCTGGGCTATCCTCTCTGTGTGGAATGAGACTCACCCCAGGGCTTTTGTTCTCATGTGTGTGCATGCAAGGACTTCCAAATCTATATCCTAAATTTAGCCCCTTTGGCTTATTAGCGAAGGATTCTAGACCTTCTCTGTACCGGCTGCAATCTTTTTATTCATTTCCGTGATTTGTCTCACACTGTTTATGCTCCTCCCACCCATGAAGGGATCCCATTTTTTAAAAATTTAATCTGTTTTGTTCCTGGATGTGTCTCAAGTACCCGTAAAACTACCTGACACACAGTGGGCCTGCACGCATTCACTGACCAACAACTGAACCGCTCCCACGGAATCAGATTACTCTCTACTCCCCAAACATATGACCTTGGTTACTTCTGTGCACTTGCTCCCATAAGCTTTCTTGCATCGTCTCCACCATCCGTAAACCAATGCTCCTTCGAGACCGAACTCGCACGGCACTTCTTCTGTGAGCCCTCTTACATCCCACCTAACGGGAATGAACCCACTTCTCTTCTGTACTGTCACTACACCTCGTCTATATTTCTGTTTCAGCATACTGTTATGCCATATGTTTTAGTTAAATGTATATATTTCCTTTGTTCTAGCTTTATTGAGATATGATTGACACGTAAACATTATATATATTTAAGGTATACAACGGGATGTTTATGTGTAGGTATACATTGTACAATGATTACACAGTCAAGCTAATTAACATAACCATCACCTCACAGAGTTGTGATTTTTTTTGCAGCAAGAACACTTACGGTCACTCTTAGCCAGTTTCAAGCATACAGTGCAGTATGGACTGCAGTCGTCACCGTCACGTCACCGTGCATTAGATTTCCAGAACTCGTTCCTCTTGCATAACTGAACCTTTGAAGCCTTTGATGAATAGACGTGTGACTTCTTATCTCCTCCCATGTCCCTAAAGTTACCCAGGCGACTTAGGCATTACTCTTTCTTCCCTGTCTTTCCACAAAGCCTATCAGAGTGCTTTGTTAAATTTGAGACGATAATGGGCTCCTGGGTGGCTCAGTTGCTTAAGCAACTGCCTTTGGCTTGGGTCATGATCCTGGAGTCCTGGATCGAGTCCTGAATCAGGCTCCCAGCTCCTTGGGGAGTCTGTTTCTCCCTCTAACCTTCTCCCATCTCATGTTCTCTCTCTCTCTCTCTTTCTCTCTCAAATAAATAAATAAAATCTTAAAAAAATTTTTGAGAAGATAAGAATTAAGCTGTTGCCCAAGTATACGAATTAGCCTCTCTCAGTCATTTAAGATACTGGCTATCTGTCTCCAGGCATTATTATTTTGTGTAAAAATTCCAGGTGCCTCCTTTGCAGGAGGAGTATCTGTTGCATCTTTCATTTTGTAAAGAGTTGCAGAAGGTGTAAAGCAAGCGTCAGACAGCACCAGCTGGATGGCCTCAGGCTCCGCACTCCATGAGACCTTAGCTAGAACGGCCTTCCAGACCTCCAGCACCGCGATGCTCTACCAGCTGAGCCGCGCTCTGAAATTTGTATGACCCAGCTTCAGTGAGCTCAGTCCTACTGATGGGAAGTCACTCCGATCCCAGCTCCACATCATTAGGAAAGCTGAGTTGGGGGGGTGGGTATCCAAGAGTAGATATACACAGAGATCCAGAATAAAGTTCTGATGAACTTATACATATTAAAAGTGGTCATCTCAGTCTGTCTGGGGATAACGGAGGTTTGTTTGTAATCATTCCACTGGCCCCATTGTTGAATAGCTTTTGAACACACCCCGTGTGTTAGAGATCATCAGCCAAATCCAGGCTGGGCTTTAGCAATCCCATTCTGGCTTCTTTCCTTACTCCCCCCCGCCTCCCAACATAAGGTGAGGACCGCGCTTCCACTTCTCTCTCTGATCTTCAGTCTTCGCTCCTGATGTGCAGCTGGTGACTGTAAAGACCAGAACGCCCATGTAGCTCTGTAAGCCACCTCTGCCTGCAAATGAACTCCTCTGACTTCTAGAATGCGAAAATCCTCTACTTCCATCAGCTTGCAGTAAGCTAGAAATGAGAACCATAGCGTCCCACGAAAAACTGTAAACTTCCAGTTTAAAAAATTGATTGATAAAGAAGTAAAGATAGTGTGATTTAACACTGGCCAACTGTTTGCCAAACCCATTTACTTTTCTTCCTGGGCAGGTGGTTAGAGTCTGCTTGCTAGGCTCTGCTAAATCTGTGTCTCAGGACTGGCTTTTAACCCGTGGATTCTGAGTGGTAGTAATGTACACTCGTTCCGTGCCTGGCAATGAAAATTTCCTGTGCTTCAACATCCATGATTTTTTTTTTTCTGCACAGCTTGATATAGATGAACATGGTAACTTGGGAGCCACATGTTAAAGATAGCAGAACCACAAGACAAAAAGATTCTGAGTCCTGGAATCACACCTCTTTGAGAAGTTGCATGGCAAATTGCTATCACTTCTGAGGTTACAGAAACTGATGTTATCTTAACCAAAAAAAAAAAAAAAAAAGAAAAAGAAAAAAGTAGAATTGAGGGAAGTGTTAAGAAACAAAAGGGTGGGCTAAATGCTGTAAAGATTATACTACAGGCTGATGTACATTGGATCTTATTCTGCATTAGCTGACATAGTTGAAGCAGCTGTTTATGCTAAGTTCCTCCAGGAAGCAAGACAGCTCACTGGTAATAAAGTATAAGTCATCCCTTTAGTAATCTGTTTTAGGCTTGATCACTCATGGCCAGCAATGGAAGAAGGGCGGCGATTCAGCGACATAAACACACAGTGGTGAGTCTGAAGGCCAAGCAGTGTAATCATACCTAGGAAAGAAATATTCCTCTAAAGGAAACAACTTCCAGAAATGCATTGTTTCCATTCATTTTAACTTCTTCATTGTTGTTAGAATCAGCTTAACGCCTGGAAATCATATTGATTCAAACATGTCCATTCCAGGAAAGGTATTTGCTCTTCATTTCCTTAAGTAAATCTTTTTTGGGAAAGTTATCCCAGGGGAAGGGGATACATCGCCTCAAACTTTAAGTCAAGCCCCTTTCCAGGAGGCAGAAAAATACTTAAAATTTTTAGGTAATGGGTTTTTCCAGACTCCAGGCAGGAAGGATTTCCAAAATTTATAGTGGTTCTGAGTTGCATATTGTACACAGCATTCTTCTAGCTGAATTTTTTTTTTCAAAAATGATGAGATTTAGTTTTGGATATGACACTCATTCAAGTTTTCATTTTGCCCTTTACAAAGGTTATCTAGAACTCCGTACTGCAAAAAAATTGGCAAAGAGGTGTTCTAGTTGCACCAGAATATGTGAGATAAAAGTGGGGACTTTACAAAGTACTTTTAGATGAAATCTACTGAAATAAATTTCATCCATGAGATAAAATGTAAAAGTCAATATGGATTACTGGCCAAGATTTTTGATTTTGCCTTCTAGAATAGTAGGAACATTTGCTGACTTATGCTGAGTGCCTGGCATATACTATACTGGTTTATAATCTTTCCAATCTTAGAATCAGCTCCAGACCACTAAGACAAAGCTACTCGCCAAGGCTTTCATGTGAACAGTTCCCAAGTGTGCTGTGTATAGTATAGCCAAGAAAATGTGGTGACCATTCTCTGGAGGAGTGACCTAATTTCTTCATGAAAGGCCTTTTGTATGATCAAATAATCAAATAGTGATTAGTTTTGAGTAGCTCAAATGTATTTACTAACTTCCTTCTATATACTGAATTGAAAATACAGACTTAGATTTGTGCCAATACAAGTAATAATAACGAGAGGAAAACGGACACATGCCCGGTGCCAGGTGCCATTCTCAGTGCTTATCCCTAATGTGAATTAATTTAAACAATAAAAAGAAAAATCTAGCGTCACATATGTAATAATTTAAGGCTTTAACTTAGCTTTAAAAAGGATGTTAAAGCAAGCACTTTAATCTTATTCCTCACTATGACAGCCAGAATTTCTATAAAAGTGCATAGAAAATTTGGTGTCATAAAAGGACTGTTTTTGAACCAAATGTAGTTGGTTCTTCAGGACCATCTGGAATTTGGGGACCAAATACTACTTCCATATTAATATTCCATAATAATATTATTCCATATTATTATTATTATTATTATTAATTACTACTAGCAGTAGTAATATTGCTTACTTTTACTCAGTGATTTCTATGACCAGGCACTGGACTTCAGTTTTTTACTTTCATATTTCATTTATCTCTTTCAATAATGTTTTGGGATAGATACGATTTTTGTTCCCATATACTAAGTTATTTGTCCAAGATTATGTAACTTCTAAGTGGGAGGTCTTAAAATTCAATCTAAGCAATCTTAGGGTATAACATAGAATGAGATTCAGTGACTATTTGATATTCTAAAAAGTATCTTCACATTGGTAAAATCAAAGCTCTGGAAATTCTTTTAACACTAGGAAATGAAGTAGCTTAGCTATGTCTGGTTGACTTTTATGAAAGATAAATATGGTCAGATACATGTAGTCCAGGGAAGTATGATTCTTTTGCTTTGTTTTATAATAAACACAAAACGGAATTTCTCTTCTTTTCTATCTTAAGACATATGATTTTAAAATATTGAGTAATTACAGTTCTAGGAAATTGGGGGACAGTATAATCTGTAAACCTATCTAATGCAAAAACATAGAAAGCCTAGATAAAATGTGGCATATTTCAAGTGTTCAAATGTTCTCTTGAAGTCATAGCTGAGAATGGACAATCCACAGTTGCCAGAATCAGAATGAAGACTGAAAACCACTGGGGAAAGGAGAAATGGTAGAATGTGTATGGTGTGTGCCTCTAATTACACTAGGGACATAATTTCTATCATCCTTACAGAGATGGATGCTGATGCCTTGGAACCATATAAAACAGGGAATTAAAACAAAGACCACCTGAACAGATCCAGAGCTTAAAAAGGCTTGCATCTTAATTAAAGGATGGAATAGAAAAAAAATTACCATAGATATACAGACATGGCAAGGAAGCTTGCCAGAGAATGAAGTCTCCTGATAATTTGTAAATATGTTACTTTTTCTGGCAGGTGTTTGAGATTTGAAATTGTATGACTTACTTGATCTAAAAAACTCTAGGCCTTCAACAGACACATGAAAAAGTGCTCCACATCACTCGGCATCAGGGAAATACAAATTAAAACCACAATGAGATATCACCTCACACCAGTCAGAATGGCTAAAATTAACAAGTCAGGAAATGACAGATGCTGGCGAGGATGTGGAGAAAGGGGAACCCTCTTACACTGTTGGTGGGAATGCAGGCTGGTGCAACCGCTCTGGAAAACAGCGTGGAGGTTCCTCAAAAAGTTGAAAATAGA